>JAABOM020067930.1:0-38967 GCA_011800125.2 Solanum clarkiae | reverse complement strand
ACAGATTTTACAGTGCAGATTTTACAGTAAAGGTAAAGTGATATAAAGAACATAAAGTACATGATTCCACAGTATAATGCAAGGTGGCCCCTGATCTTCTACAGATGCACGGTTTCATTAAGTTGTTACTTTATATATAGTATACCCTGCCTTACATACTCAGTACATTATCTCGTACTGACGTCCCTTACAGGGGACCTGCATTTCATGCTACAGGTACAGGTGCTAGTAGATCTCCCCAGTAGGAGTACAGAACATTTAGTTGCTATCATCAAGCTCCAGGTTGCTTCGGGGCTTTGTATATGTCTAGAGCTATGTTTATATTGTATAGTTTGTTGAGGCAGGGCTTGTCCCGACCCTTATCAGATGTTCTTCTTTATTTAGAGGCTTTGTAGACTATGTAAAATGAAAGTGAAGTTATGCCTCGTACTTTAGACATCGTGGCCCCAATGGCCTAGTCATATGCATTTCCTTTTGCCTTATTATCACTGTTTATCTACTTTAAGGCAGTCTAAAGGTAGAAACCCCTCATAATATATATAGTAAGCACATAGTTACAGGTTGCTTCTCCCGGGCCTTATCGGCATTAAGCGAGACCGAACGTGATAGCATGCACCTGCTAAGTGTTGTAAAATGCTAAAGTTGAGTCCAAGATATATTGGTCCTTATGAGGGCTTGACGAGGGTTGGCAAGGTAGCTTATGAATTGAAGTTACCTAGTGAAATGAATTTTGTTCATCCAGTGTTCCATGACTCTATGTTGAGAAAAAGTGTTGGTGATCCTAATGCTATTGTGCCTCTTGATGTTGTCGATGTTGTTGAGGATAACTTGACTTATGAGGAGGTTTCGGTTCAAATTTTTAAGAGGCAAGTGAAGAGATTGAGGAACAAGGAGGTGGTATCCATAAAGGTTCTTTGGGGGGAACCAACAAAATGAAAGTGCTACTTGGGAGGCCAATATGGATATGCAAAAGCGGTACCCTTATCTTTTCCACTCCACTCAAGCATAAGGTACTAATTCTAAGTCCCCTATGTGATTTCGAGTCTTATGTTTCAGCCCCTATGTTATTCATATTGCATTTATGTTTAAGATGGCAAATTTATGATGATTTCACACTTATATTGAGATTTTGAAAATGGTATTTTAAGTGTGATGTTGCATTCTTGTTGGGGCTGATTTGTTATGATCATTCTTGTCTTGTACATCTCTTTTAAATTTAGGGACGAATATTCCCAAGGGAGAGATATTGAAATAACCCTAAAAAGTGTCCGAAAACGTGCCTTGGAATTCCCCGAATTTTAAATTCCATATATCTCAAAATCCATTTGCTATTTCAAAAATCTAACTTCATATTCTTTTTCAGGGCGTCAAAATTAGGTGAAAAATAGTCTTGACCCCATTTAAGAGCGAAATATTAGCAATTATGAAATTTCAAGAATGCAATTTCTAGTGGCAAATCCGCGTGCTTCCATGACGCGCCACTTTGTAAAAAGTGGTCTATCTTTTTAGCTCAGTACAAAACTTCTAAATCTTGAGCTTAAGTATTACCAAACGTATTTTACCTATACTTGGCCAAATTTCATGTCACACCCCAATATCCCGTTAAGGCGGACTAACACCCATTGTCAATAAGCCTCGAGAGAACCAACCTGTATCCGTGTGTTTTCTATACATATCATAAGGGATTTCTACATTCAACATGTTTTTTTAAGAAAGTAAATAGTAATAACAAATCAAAAGGAAATACATATGAATAGGCATAAAAGACCACCTTTAGTTATATGAAAGCAGGAAATGAAACTATACACTGGTGTAGGATAAGAGACCACCTTTAGTTATACTGTGGGATCATGTACCTTATGTTCTTTTTATTACTTTACCTTTACTGCATAATCTATGCATAGCATGTAATACAAATGAGCAGCTGATCAGTGATAAATCTATATCGGGATCGGCCCTAGTAAGGCTTTTCCTTTCATCCCTTGGGCTACCCCCGTGATAGGATCGATCCTGGCTAGGTAATTCTTCCACTCCTCGGGTTACCACTCATCAATAAGCAATATACTTTACCTTTCAATTACCTTTGAGATAATTCTTTTCGTTGTCATAATATTGGAGCTATAGGACTGTAGATGTAGCATGTGACATGTAAATAATCATATAAGACAATATGACAATGAAAAGAGTACTTTACACAAATAGTGAAATGCGTATGAGATAAAACGACTCATGAACTTTATTTAGCAACAAGAATCCATGTAAGTTGGTATCCATGTATGTATGTAGATTTTGAGGTAAATATGTATGGGAGCATATGAACTTGTAAAACAGTGGAGACACAGTTAATAGTTGTGTTGGAGTTGGTAAGTGCCTTTATGTGCCAAGGAGGGATCTATGCTTCATGCCAAATAATATAAAATCAAGTAGCCCTACATACCTCGTTGTACGACCTTGCTATTACCTCGAGATAATATTCCTTTCTTCCAAATATTTATCTAGAGTATAGTAGGTGATAAAACTAACATTAGCAGCCAATAGATACATCTTGGCAGCCTAATCTCATAAAAAACACAATACACGGGCATCAAGCGTGTAATTATTAACCCACGCATATTCTTTCAATCTTTCCGCCTCTAATCATATTTTCTAATACACATTCTTGTGCAGCCTGATTTAGTTCCATAACAATCTCATAAAAGCCCATAAAGCATAACACATAATAATTATACACAACATATAAGTAGGTGGCATAACATTATGTCGTCTCGCTACACTTCGAAATCGACAATCCCAAATCTGTTTTAACTTTAACAAAAACTTATACATAAAACCAGGTTTAATATAGTCCAAAATAGTCCCAAAGTAGATGGAGTTCACAAAACAACAATTCCCAACTACCAGCCCACAAGTTCGTACTAAGAACACAATTATGATATTATACAAGAATTCACTTTTTTAGACTGTAAAAATGGTGCAGCAGACTTTATACATCATTATAAAACCAAGGCTCATTAATAACATTGGCTTCCCTTCATAATCAATCCAACCAAAATAGAAAAGCTTCCAAATAAACAAAATGTACAACAGCCTTTGGAACACATGTTGTTCAACAATTTCAGCAAAGGTATAATCATCTTAGCCTCTTATTTTTCATGAGAAAACAATACTAAACACATAAGTATTCTTACTTACCTTTACCCTCAAGATATAGGGCTTCACATAGAACCCTAAAAGTCTCCATGTGGCTGTTTTGTAAGGTTAAGAAGGTATAGAGAGAAAGCTTTGGCAAGCTTTTTTTTTTTTTTTGTCTAAGTTAAATAACTTGAAGGAGCTGCTTGTAAGCCCTTTTAAAGTATTTCTTTGGAAAACTTTATTTTACATTTTAGGCCTTATTTTATCAACTGAGTAATGTACCATTGCCTTTTTCACTTGGGCCTTATGGGGCTCCAAATTAATAGGCCTTTGCTGCCCATTTTTCTCCTTTCTCTTTAGTTAGTTTGGGCCTAAATTATCAAATAAATTGTGGTCTTTGGGATCTTTTTATATTCTTCTTGGGCTAAAAATGTAGTCCATTTATGATTCTAAAACACAGGCTAAAGTTACACCCTTAACACAAAATTTATTCATAATCGGACTTGGACAAATTCGGTGTTGGGCCTCGTCTCCGTCTAGCTAGCAAGTTTAAGCTAAGCAAGTAGGTGACTCACCTACTAGCTTCCTAAGTCCTACAAGCACCTCAATTATCTCACTTCATATAAGGCCTCTACCTTCTGAATTTTCTTAAAACTTATACACACTCACTCATCTTAAACGTTAGACGTACATATAGTTCTCTAATTTGAGATTCAAGCACTTTTAAAAAAATAGGCGCTAATTTGACCAAATCATATCATGTTTCATGTGCATAGAACTGGTACATGTAAGGTGTGAGGTGTTACATTTCACCTTCATATTGTGTAAAATATCTCTCAATGCTCACTCAAACACTTAGTCATATTTTCAGTGCCCTAACTGTAGTCCCAAATCCTTATCCCAAGCTAAGATTCTCTTTTAGGGTTCTTCTTTAAGCTTCAAGTCTCTGTCTCTATTCTTTACCAAGTTCATCTCTAAGCTAAGATATGTGGATTTCTTTCATAAGTTCCTTTCATCCATGATACCCAACTCTCCTTCTACTCAAATTGCATGATTTAAAGTTTATTTACAAATGGATCATGATTATTATGAAATTCACTGCACACTATGTTGAAGCTATGTACAGTTATGACTGTTTTGCTATGTTTTGAGCTATAAATCTTTAATCTATTATAAGATTTGAGAAGGGGTTTTGATGTATATTGCTTGAGGGTGTTGCAAGGTGTTGATTGATGGTTTTATATTGGATTTTCTTGTACGATTTTATCTCTATATTCCATGGTTTTATACTAGCATTACACACCTTCTACATGTTTGAATAAAATTTCAGGATGTGATTTCTTGAGGAGTTGAAGGTCCAAAGCATGAGATATGATATGACTGATTATATAATGATGAATTGAGCTTATGTATATGATAATTTTTATATAAAGTGTTGCATTAGATGATGCCCAATCTGAGGGGACTAAGAACCCTAATAATCTAGACGGGGGTTTGTACTCATCAACCTAGGGAAGGATTTTCACTTCTCCATCTAGTGATGGGGAAGCATCATCACTAACCTAGATGGGGGTATGTACTCATCAACTTAGGGAAGGGTTTGTACTTCTCCACCATGGTGATGGGGTGGAATTATCACCAACCTAGATGGGGGTTCGTACTCATCCACCTAAGTAATGCGGCGGCATCATCACTAACCTACCAAACGGTTATACAGTGGAAATCTAGCTTGGTCTTTTCTACACATATGATATTCAATATTAGCATGAGTTTCTTAAGCATGTTTTACTTATGCATTGATCATTCATGTCATATTACTAAGTATGGTTGCTGCCTATTGATATTCATTTTGATTATGATGCTTAATTTTTGTTTTCATTGCATCCCACATACTTAGTACATTCAAACATACTAACGCATACGCTATGCCTACATGATGTCACCATGTAGGAACTGGTGCCCAAGTTGATCACCATCCTCCTCCACTTAGCTAGTTCGGTGCTATTCAAGCTAGTTGGTGAGTCCTCCACATCGGGGACCTTAGTCTATGTTGCTCCTATTATGTATTGATACATTCTTCTTTATTGTCTATTCTAACTATGAGCATGAGCCCTGTTACTTTGTCTTGTCCCTACTCATATCTATGTACTAGATGTGTTGTTGGACATATTATGTATCTATGCTATACGCTTGATTCTTGTCTCTTGATTATGATGATACGGAAATGTTTCCCCTTAGTCCTGTTTTCCCTACTTTTATCTCTTGATGTTTGTTATATTTCTTCCGCGGCCAAGAATTTGTAATGATGTTCATTGCTTGGGATCCCCTTCGGGTTCCCCTTGCGCCTTGTCACGTCTAAGCCCTAGTCTTGGGTCGTGACATTATGCATGAATATCTATTTTGAGCTTATACTATGAATAAATCTTTGTCTATTGAGACTATACATTATTCAAGCTATGAAATTTATGAACTATTGTAAAGTTTTGATAATATTTAGAAGTTACCTAAGATGGGGCTTTACCATGATGTTAGTGGGCTGATTTACATGACTTTAAGATGCATTGATTTCACTATTTCATGATGTATATTCTTACATTTTGAATGATTTGAATATGTACTCATATGTGCCCACTAAGTGTTTGATGAAATGTCAAGTCAAGAATTCTCAAGTTGTTTACATATTTTATAAGTCAAGTGACTTCATGATGAATATGGGCTATGAAGTATGTTTTGAATTCATTAAATTATCTATGATTATGCAAGTATCAAGTTAAGTCCTATTTTCAAGATTTTACCTCTTGTGAGCCATTCATGTTGAAGCAATGGTTCATGTATTGATGTTATACTCTCATGTTTCAAGTTAGACTCGCCATTAGAGGTCAAACATATTTAAGAGCTACTCATGTCATGTTTCTACGTTTCTTATAAGTTACACAAGTTATGACTATTTCAAGAATTCCGTGGGATTAAACTTAGCACCAATAAATTGGATGTCAGTGTGGACTATCTTTAATGGCCTATAATCCTTTCCTCAAACTATATACTAACTTTCATGATCCAAAATAGGGCCTAGACGTGACACCGAGAATAGGGAGCCCGAAGGGTCCCCAAACAAGTCTCTTAACTTATCATTACATATCATTGATCGCGAAAGCATTTAAATGACGTAAAATTGTAGAAATAGGGGCAATGGGACTAAGGAGAAAGCTTGCACAACATCATAATCAAGGGAGAATGAGTCAAGGCTCATATCATAGATATATAGCTTATCAAATAACACCTCTACTACATAGATAAGAGCGGGTCCAAGACAAAGCAACTGGGCTCACCCTCATAGTCTATATTGAAAGTAAAGAAGAGTGTTTAATACATAAAAAGAGAAACATAGACTAAGGTACCCAAAGTTGAGGACTCACCAACTAGCTTGAGTAGTACCGAACTAGCCATGTGGAGGAGAAGAATGATCAACTTTCGCTTTGATCCTAACATGGTGATATCATGTAGGCAAGAGTATGTCAAAATACAGTACATTTGGTACCCGAAACAAAGGATTTTGTGAGTTCTTAAAGCGACTTTTTAGTGTTTTGATGTGTTTTTGTGTTAATCTTGCAGAAAAGTTAGGTAGGCATGATTTTGAAGAAAAGTTGCAGATTTTACTGAAGCATGGGACATACGAGCCCACCTACTAGTCGTAGCTCACACTACGAGTTGTAGGTTGTATCGCAGCAGGAATCAGAGACAAAAAAATCAGAAATCTGCCAAGTGAAAGTCACTCCTACGAGCCTAGACCACGAGTCATAAAACACTCTACGACTTGTACAGGTGGACTCGTAGCGAGAATTAGAGAGACAAAATGTTGGACCAAAAATATAAGACCAAGACTACGAGATCAACATATTATTTGTAGTCCAAGCAACGACTCGTACCTATAGTTCGAACCAGTTTAGTCCAAGATGCGAAGATCTTGATACGAGACCCCGACTACGACTTACAGGCCATCCTACGAGCCGTAACTTTGAAATTTATCAGATGTCAGCTGTCTTTTATACATAACTTTGAGGGTTTTTTGTCCACACTATAAATAGTTTAATTTAGGTTATTTTGAGGAGTTCGAACAGTAGACATCTCTGAATAGAATTTTTACCCTTTTTTTAGGTTTTAGAGTAGATTAGTGTTCTTTTTAGGAAAACTCATTCTGGGAATTGCAAATCTTGCCTTATACTCATTGTTGATCAATCAAGCTTTTGGGTATGTAACTTATGGTGCCTATCCCCTTCATTATTATTGGTAAAACTCTCAACTATGTCTCTTATTTGTATTTTTGTGTGTTTTGTTTTAGCCATGAGTAGCTAAGAACCCACAACTTGGGGTTATGGGAACCATGGATAGTTGACTTGAAATGACCTAGGTTTTGTGCATATTTATGATTAGGGTTCTGCATGTATTTTTTAATTTCCTTCATGAATAATGTTGTTTAGTGGTGGCCAACACCAAACCCTGCCTACTATCACGATTCCGACCAAGGTAATGACGAATAGGAAAAGGGAAGTAGATGAAAGGTTCGATTGATGTTTTCCCATCTAATCAATCAAACCTAACCAAGGGGAGGTTAACTGGGACAATAAGTAACCGTTAGTTGGCACGCCATGGTAGCCGACCAAGCGCCGTGGTGAAATTCGACCTTCACCTTCACAAGAGGGCTGGAAGAACCTAAATTAATATCCTTTATGCAATTCACTAATCATGGTTATGTTATCTAGGGTAATTGAGTCAATGAACCATGGGGAACACGATTCCCAAGTTATTCCCAAAATTGAGCATTTTTTCGTAATCTAGTTAGTATTTATTTCAAGTTGTTCTTTAAATTACAACACCCCCACCTTTAAAGATTGTAGTTATAGATACCAAGAATGATTAGTGAAATCCTATAATCAAGCCCTGTATTCCCTGTAGATTAGACCCTAACCTTGGTTGGGTTAATTACTGATAGCGACCACTTTCTTATTAGAGCATGACCATCATCAAAAAATTATGGCACCATTGTCGGGGAATACAGCTAGGTTTGATTTGATTTCACTATTAGTTAATTCTAGTGTTAATTTCTAGAGTCTCTTGTACTTTACTTTTGTTTTGTTTTTGTTGTTTGATTTATTTTGCAGGATATACAAGGTTGTACGCCCAACACAAGGAGCCAAGGAAATACCTCAGATCCCCTAAATTTTGAGATCCATTGACTACCTAGAAGGATAGCTCGAGGAAATGAGGAGATTGAGGTTGAGGAGGATATCTATGTGAATGAGAAAGACTTAAGAAGAGAGGAGAATCTACCACCAAGTATTAACCAGCCATAGCTCAAAGACTTCAATGCAAATGCTTATAGCTAGAATCAATACTGACTAAACCCTATGGCGATAGATGTTACCGGCTCTATAGTATTGCCCCCTCTATCAGCAAATGCTAAATTTGCAGTCTCAAGTGGATTGCTGCAGATGCTCCAAAATCATGGCTTATTCAAAGGGCTGCCGTCAGAGGATCCCTACTGTCATATCTAAAATGTTGTCTTTGTGTGCAAAAGTGTGATGGGGATACAAAATATTTCTACTGGTACTGTTGGATTGAAAGTGTTCCCATTGCCACTGACTATCAATATGGCAATATGGTTTTCTGAACTCCCTCAGTACCATCACGAGTTGGACTGAGCTGCAGAGGGCGTTCCTAGAAATATATTTCCCAAGGACGAAAAAGCTCAAGCTTATGGACCAAATCAATAACTTTGCGCAAATGCCCGGAGACTCTCTTAGCACCACATAGGAGAAATTCACCAAATGCTTGAGAATGGTCCCTGATCATAATATTGTTGATGATGCTTTGGTTGAGATCTTTGACAGAGCACTTGATGGTAATAACAAAGCATATGCCAACACAATCATAGGAGGTGTTTTTCTTGATTAACCATTTGAGTTAGTGGCAGAAAGAATGGAGTAAGTGGTGAAGACCAACAGAGCATGGCGTCAAAGTGAGAGGGGTACAATAAAGAACTCTTGTGTTGTTACCACAAATAATGGACAAGCAAAAGTGAATTAAGAGATTATGGAGCAACTTGCTCAACTCCGTACGAGCATGGATTTGGTTTTAAAGCAAAACCAAGATAGCGGGAAGGCAATAACTCACCAACCCCCAATTACTCCTGTATATGATGACCAATTCTTTGATAAGGATACCTGTTATGTACGCAACCAAGTGGAGGGTTTTTGGAACAACCCTCAAGGGTCCAATTCAGACTATTGGAGGCAAGGTTCTGGGAATCAGGGTCATAACTTCAACCGCGATGGGATGTACAGAGATAATAGGGATGGATATTATGAGAGAGAGAGAGTGCCAGATGCAAAATGGGGGAGAAGAGAAAGCTATAGAAGCGGGTCTTATGTGCCACTACATAATCGTGATGCTGGATCAAGCAATTCTAGGATCGAAGATATGTTTGAAAAGTTGTTGAAGCGAGCAGACCATCGAGGTGAGACCCTAAAGGTAATGAAAGCAGATATCTCTAGTATCAATCGAAATATAGAGTCTCATTCAGTGGCAATCAAGTAACTTGAACAATAGTTTGGGCAAGTATCTTTACAATTGAACCAACACCAAAAGGGCAACCTACCAAGCAATACGGTTTAGAATCCAAAAAATGAAGGGCATTGCATGGTAGTGATGACGAGGAGTGGCAAGATCATAATAGATCCCTCTGCACCAGTTATGGTGGATGAAGTCGTCAAGAAGGGTCTTGATGCTGAAGCTGAGGTTAAGGGAGAAGTTCTCAAGGGTGTTGGGATGCAAAGAGAAGAGTTAAAAGAGCATAAGAAAGTGAAATCCATCCCAAAACCTCCTCCTTTGTTCCCTCAAAGGATCAAAAAGAAGGAAGAGGAGGGTAAATTTAAATGCTTCCTCTCAATATTAAAGCAACTCTCTATCAATATCCCTCTTTTAGAAGCATTGGAGAAAATGCCCGGATATGCTAAATATATGAAGGATTTAGTCACCAAGAAACTTTAAGCTAGGAATTCTCACAAGAACTCCGACAATGTAGTCTGATTATGACTAAATGTCTTGCTCAGAAGTGGGAAGACCCCAGGGCATTCACCATACCTTGCACTATCGGCGACGTTGAATTTGCACGAGCATTATGCAACTTAGGAGCAAGCATCAATTTAATTCCTCTTGTAGTGTTCAAAAAGTTCAGCCTTGGTACTCCTACCCCAATATGAATGAGGTTGCTTATGGCAGATCGAACCATTAAAAATCCAGAGGGAATCCTTTTGGATGTGCTTGTTAAAGTCGATAAGTTCATCTTTCTGGTAGATTTTGTAATCCTCGACTGCGAAGTTTGATTTTGAGGTGCCCATCATCTTAGGGAGACCTTTTCTGGCCACTGGTAAAGGAACTAGTAGATATGGACTCAGGTCAGGTGTGGTTCACGGTTAATGATGCAGAAGTTGTGTTCAATATTTGCCAATCCATGAAACACCCAAATGAATGCAAGAGTAAGGTGTGGACACTCGATGATAGTTGACAAAAGAAGATGAAAAAATCGGGCCACGACATTAAACAAAGTGCTTCTTAGAAGGCAACCCAAGCATTTTGCTAATTATTTGATTGTTTGAGACTTAGAGTAGTAGTAGTGTTTTGTTTTAAATTAAAGAAAATGATGCAATTGTAATAATTTTGAGGATTTCTGTGCTTTGAGAGTTGGTTTGTAGGTAAAAGTGGAACAACTAAAGATCTAGGAAAAATTGGACTTCGAGCAGCTCTTACATGCAGGACTATGAGTTGTAGTCTTCACTATGACTCGTAGACATGCCTCGTAGGGGGAAAAGTGAGCATCTAAAGTTGGCACATATACTACGAGCCAACCTTACAATTCGTAGGATGTCTTACGAGTCGTAAGAGGGGTTCATAGTGCCAGGTATGATTTCTGAATTTTTGCTAAGAGTTGGGTCAGGAATGAGATCGGAACCTACGACCTGTAATATGACCTACGACTCGTAGTCGGGGACTCATAGCCCCGATCTGAGGAATTTTAAAACCTGACCTGGTTTGTTATAAAGGGGGGTCAAAATAATTTTTGACCCCAATTTCCCTATTTTCTAACCCTAAACACATCCCATAAATCTATCGCCGACAAAAATCTCGGTAGCCCATGTCATTTTCTGGTGAAGATTCAAGGAAAGGGGTGCCAAATCCTAGGTTTTTTATGTGAAAAACATCTCTCCTTCTTCCGGTTCACTTTTCAATTCAACTGGTAAGCTTTTTGATTTCATTTTTAGATTATTATTGATAAGCTTGTTCCCTATACGATTATAGGTTTAGTTTGATCATGATTAAATATGCCATGCATTGGTTTGTTAGGCTAAGCTTGTAATCTAGGTTTTGTTGGCTTTCAAAATAATTGAGTTGTGAATTGAGCCTTGTTGATAGTTTGGAATGGGTGGTTATGAGAATGAAATTGATAATTTTTTTGTTTGAGTCGCATTATTGTTTCTCACATAGGGTTGGAATGGTTATCGGAGCTGAAATTTAGATAGTATGGGTATGATTGCTTGTGTTTGAACATGTGAGTTGTGATTGAATCATTGTGAATGGTGATTACACTCCTTTGGAATACGATATGATTGTGAAGTATTGGTTTGGAATGTGTTCTATGTTTAGTATGCTTGAAAAATTGTAAAATTGGTCTCAACTCATAGGGTTAATGGTCGTTTTAATTTGCCAATGTTAGTTTGGAGTTGAATATGTGTCATTTAGTCTTGCTTTTCTCCACTTTGTTTAAATTTGTTGAGATTTGTTGATGAATTTGTGCCTTGAGTGAGAAATGAGTAGGCATTGCAGGTAGTTCTGTGCTCAGTGACGAGGCACCCTTATGACTCGAAAGTTCATATACGAGTCATAGTGGTCCCTCGTAGCAAGCATCAGTCACATGTAACTCCTTCACATTCCTCATACGAGACTCACATACAACTCATAATACCTGGTACGACTTGTAGTGAGGGTCTCATAGACGTAGCTGAGTTTTAAAAATTTTTCTGGAACTAGGTACGAGACAAGGGCTACGACTCATAGGCCATCCGACGAGTCATAATTGTGTCTCGTATCTGCGATCAGAAAGCATCGTTAAGGGCACAATTGGTTCTACAATACGAGTATACGACTTATAGGTCAACCTGCGAGTCATAGCTAAACTCATACTGACATATCTGAAGTTGCATCATTTCTTGTTTTTCCCTTTATTTAGTTTTGTTCTTTGTTATGTGTTAAGTAAGTAAATTGTCTTAATGCTCATATGGATTATTGGTTGTGTTGCAGATATCATGCCACCCAAAGACAAGAGGGTTATCCAAACGTTCAGGCAGAGACTAGTAGATGAGTCTTTTGAGAGTAAGAGGTCTGAGGGTTCAGTTAAAGTCCACAGGGTCAGGATTGAACCTTTGGCCAATATTCCTCAAACCCGAGCCCATACAACTCGGGAGCTTGTGGAAGTTACAAGTTCCTCCTATTCTAAAGAGGAGGTACAAGAAGTGGAGAAGAATAACTCGGGGAGTAGTTCACCTCAGATGGCTCCTACACATTCCGGCTCCAAGTCAGAGTCCAAGAGCACTTCTCAGCCTGAGTAGGAGGAAGCCCAATCTCAGCCCTAGGTTAACCCCAGATGGTGCATTACAAGCATGAAAGAGATCTACGACCAGGGGCTATTATATAAGGGGCATGGCATGCTGGTCCAGTAATTTCACGAGGAGTCCAGATTGAGCATAGCAGGGTTAGATAGAGTACCTGACTTGGATGCGGGATTGGATGAGCATGGGCTCCATTAGACTATGCAACAGCTAGGAAAATATGCTCCTTACATAATCCGAGAGTTCTATGTGGCTTATCTAGATACTCTCAATTGGGGGCTGCCAAAGAACAAGAATCCAATCGAGTAGTCGAGGCTGCGAGTGGTGATAGTCAGGGGAAGTAAGTTAACATCTCAGAGGAGACAATCCGCCAAGTACAGTTTGGGTCTACCTACAGAGTACCCCAATCAACCGCTAAGTGTGATAGCCGGATCGATAAAATGAGAATAGCAGTTACTAGGAAGGATGTTGGGGTCAATATGGAGTTGTTACAGTGGATTGCAAGTTAGATATGCTATTAGCGTGTGGAGCCTACATGGATCACAAACCATGTGGACTCGATTGTGAAGGCACACCTATCATTTCGGGCCAAGTTTTGGTGGTCCATTATCTGCTAACGTTTAGGCCAACTTTCACGGGTAATATGATCACCCTTGAGAGAGTTGTATTATTGGCCAGCATCCTAGCTAGTTATTTTATTGACTAGGCCTAGATTATATTAGAGTTGATCCACGAGGATGCATCTTGGACGACTACCTCACTATTGCTTCCAGTTCTTATTCATTGACTATGTAGTGAGCAGGTATTCCTATCCACCCCACGGGGACACTCACGTGGAGTCTACACGTACTATAGATCCCAACTTGATAAAGGCTGACGATAACCCAGTGGCCTTACCATGCCCATCTCCTCCTATCCCAAAGTTTTTCCCCATAGATCCTCAGGTCCCAGCTTCTCCCGCTTTAATAGGAACTATCCGTCCACTATCGAGCCCACACCTGCAGCTAAGATTGACTCGACACCTTCATCCAGCACTCCAGCATCACCAGCTACTTCTTTACAGGTTGACCCTCTCTTCTTTGCTGTTGCATTTCAGGCTTTATTACGTAGGGTTACTGTAGAAGAGGGGAGGCTTCGTGAGTTGTCAGCATGGGTCAGGTGATTGATTGATCAGACTGCTCGGGACTTCGAGGAGAGGATGAAGGCATTTGCCCATGAGTTAGTTGATGATAGAGTCCGAGCAGTTGATGCGCTAGTCAATACATTCAACGCTAGGGTCTAGAAGAGGCTGGGGGGTGCTAGGCCTACCGATATGAGTGCGATAACTGAGGAGTTGGCCAGGTTCAATGCCGATTTATTGCATCTATTGGCAACCCCCATTCCAGCCCCAGAGGTAGCACAAAGAGGTGACGAGGCTTTTGGTTGGCTCCCTGACCATATAGACACCTAGGGGAAGAGGCCCCTCGAGCATGTTGACCCAGAGCCGGCCCCAAAGAAGCCGAGACAGGAGGAGGATCCCATACCTGAGAAGGTGGTGCAAAAGTTGCTTTTTTGCGGATATTCAGAGAGACCAAGCATAGTACACCCCACCTGGATAGGGTACTTCTAGCACTGCAGTAAAGGAGGAGAGCCGGCCCAGGACCCCCTGATTAGCCCGAGACTGGTGCAAGAGCACCAAGATGTTTGACTTCTTTTAACCCCTATTTTATCTTGACATTTTGGATACTTTGTTCTCTTTTTAGACAATCGTGTTTTTAGGTGGTTTTTGGTTGTTTTTTAATTATGATTATGCTGGATGTTATTTTTACTTTTACTTTGAACAATTATTTTTGGTTTTTAGTGAAAGTATGTATATGTATCTATGTTATAATATTTTGTTCTTGTTTTTTTTTTTACTTTGAGGGCAAAGTATCATCTTTTCGTGGGGTAGTGGAAGTTATGGATTAAGGTGAAGTCTGAGTAGCCTCAAGGCCGTAACTTCCCCTATTTTTTATCCCAAGGTTTTCTTGTCGTGTTTCTTTTTCCTTGTGGATGTTTAATTTTGTGTTGAACCGGCAAGTTTTAGGAAGTATAGATAATTTGTAAATGCATACCAATGTTATCTTATGGCACATATACTTAAATTTTCTTTAAACTTTAGATGCAAAATTGGGCACCCTCAAAAATTTTAAGGTTGTGAGTATTGATACATTCATACATATTGTGAAGGTAAGCTTGCCCCTATACTCATTTTCCTAGCTTGGTGAGTATTTGATATGATATTGTGAAGGTAAGCTGAGATTGAAAGCATGACCTATAAGTCTATACTTGATTGTGGATGCAATTATCATGTGTGTTGTGAGCTTATTTTGCTACATTCATGCATTTTGTATGGACTCAAAACTTGCCCTCATACTCTAAGCTTGGCTCAGTGACTTAGTTGATTTGGAGGTGATCTTAGGCCTTTATTAATGATAGGAAGCCTATTTTTGCCTAAATAGCCTACCAAATGAACTAGTGAATCCCTTGCTCCGAATGTTTGAGCTTCTCATGCACTTATTCTTTCTTGAGACCTTGCTGACTTGACCTTATTTGATGAAATACCCTGATATTGGCCTTGATCTATCCTTGAACATGTGAACCTTGATTGAAGCTAAAAGCCTAAGTTGAGGGTGGCTACATTGGTGTCCCTGGTTTGAGACATAGATATTGTATACTTTACCTTAGGCTAAAAGTCTAAATTAAGGGTGGCTGTTATTGTGGTAAAGTAACAAAAATAAGATGGTTAGTTGAAGTGAAAAGAAAAAAAAATGATTAATCATGAGCTGGGTGAAGAAAAAGAAAAGAAAAAGTGCCTTGGTCTGAAAAGATGTGCGAAAATGAGTTTGAAATTGAGGCACAACTGTAAAAAAATGAAAAAACAGCCCAGGAAAAGCTTAAAATGGTGGAATAAGGGAGGTATTAGTGAAATCTAATGGGTTGTGAAGGTAAAAGTGTTTGTGAACAAGGTTCAAGGATAGCTTTTAGTCAATAAATGCCTAAAATGCCACACCGAAGCACCAAGAACTTATATTACAAGCTCTTAAGTCCTAAAGTGATCTAAATCCACCTTGTCACCAAGCCAGGAAAATGAGTATAGGGGCAAGCTTATGGTGTTAGTCATTGTGCATGAATTTCAATTGTGAGAGTGAGAATGCTTCCTCAGTCCCTGATTTCTGCATGTTCTTTAGTGAGTATAAGGGACTTCTTTCTAGTGAGGGAATTTGCACTACTTGAGTAGCATATGGCTGTGTCAATGAATGTGGAAGGTTAATGCTCCTTAACTTATCAAAGATGGATTGTCAGGTACCTCATAATGTTCTTGTTTGCTCAATAACTTTGCAAATCTATTTTGAAAGTAGTAGTTGGGTACATGAATCAAATTAGTTGTTGCATATACCATTGATATAGCAGTTATGTATTTCTCTTTGTCTGCATAGATTGAGTTATTGCTTGAGGGCAAGCAACAATTCTAAGTTGAGGGTATTGATGTACTATTAAAATACATCATATTTGGTGCCTGAAATGAAGGCTTTTGTGAGTTCTTAAAGTGACTTTTTAGTTTTTTAATGTGTTTTTGTGTTAATCTTGCAGAAAAGTTAGGTTGGCATGATTTTGAAAAAAAGTTGCAGATCTTGCTGAAGCATAGGCCATTCGAGCCCACCTACAAGTCGTATAGCACATTACGAGTCGTAGGTTACGTCATAGCAGGAATCAGAGACAAAAAAAATTAGAAATCTGCCAAGTGAAGGTCACTCCTACGAGCCCATCCCACGAGTCATGAGACACTCTACGACTCATATAGGTGGACTCATAGCGAGACTCAGAGAGCCAAAATATTGGACCAAACAGAAGACCAAGACTACGAGATCAACATACGAGTTGTAGCCCAAGCTACGACTCGTACCTATGGGTCAAACCAGTTCAGTCCAAGATGCCAAGATCCTAATACGAGACCCCGACTATGACTCGTAGGTAATCCTACGAGTCGTAACTCCAAAATTTATCAAATGCCAACCGTCTTTTCTGCATAAATTTTAGTATTTTTTGCACACATGATAAATAATTTAAGTTAGGTTACTTTGAGGAGATCGAACAGTAGACATCTCTTAATAGAATTTTGAAGGTTTTCTTAGGTTTTAGAGTAGATTAGTGTTCTCTTTGGGAAAACTCATTTTAGGAATAGCATATCTTGTCGTGTACTCATTGTTGATCAATCAAACTTGAGGGTTTGCAACTTGTGGTGCCTATCTCCTTCATTGTTATTGGTGAAACTCTCAACTATGTCTCTAATTTGCATTTTTGTGGGTTTTGCTTTAGCCATGAGTAGCTAAGCACCCACAACTTGGGGTTGTGGGAATCATAGGTAGTTGACTTGACATGACCTAGGTTTTATGCATATTTATAATTAGGGCTTTACATGTATTGTTTATTTCCCTTCACGTTTAATGTTGTTTGGTGGTGGCCAACACCAAACCCTGCCTACTATCACGATCTCGACCAAGGTATGATGAATAGGAAAAGGGAAGTAGATGATGGGATTAGATTGATGTTTTCCCGTCTAATCGACAAAACCTAATCAAGGGGAGGTTGACTGGGACAATAGGTAATGGTTAGTTGGCACGCCATAATAGCCGACCAAGCGCCATGGTGAAATTCAACCTTCACCTTCACAAGAGGGCTGGAAGAACCTAAATTACCGTCCTGTATGCAATTCACTAATTGTAGTTATTTATCTAGGGTAATTAAGTCAACGAATCACGGGGAACACAATTCCCAAGTTGTTCCCAAAATTGACAATTTTCCTGTCATCTAGTTAGCATTTATTTTAAGTTGCTATTTGAATTACAACAACCCTCCCCCTTTTTAGAGATGGTAGTTATAGATACTAGGAATGATTAGTAGTGAAATCCTATAGTCAAGCTCTGTATTCCGTGTGGATACGACCCTAACCTCAGTTAGGTTAATTATTGATAGTGACCGATTTCTTATTGGAGCGAGACCATCCTCAGATAAGCATCATGACCAAATTGCATAATATTAAACAATAGGCATAATATAACAACATGGCATATATGATCAATACTTAAGTAAAACATGCTTAAGTAACTCATACTCATATAGGATATCATATGTTTAGAAGATACCAAGCTATTTGTTCAAGGTATAAACTCTTCATATGGTTGACGGTAATTACACCTTACTAATATGGTGACGAAGTATAAACCTTTCGCATGGTTGATGAGTATAAGTCCCCAACATGGTTACCCGGGCTCTTGTACCCCCGGATCGGGTATGGTCTAATGCAACACTTTGTATAGAGTATATCATATACATAAGCTTATTTGATCATCATACAGCCATTCATATCATATCTCATGCTTTGGACCTTTAACTCCTCAAGAAACCACATCCGGACATTTTATCAAACACTTGGCGGGTGTGTAATGCTATTATAAAACCATGCAATTTAGAGATAAAATCATGCATGAAAATCCATTGTAAAACCATCAATCAAGACCTTACAATACCCTCAAGAAATATACATCAAAACCCCTCATCAAATCTTAGAATAGATCCAAGAGTTATAGCTCAAAATGTAGCAAAATAATCATTACTTTACATAGCTCTAACATAGTTCATAGACATGTTCATAATAGTAAACCCATTTGTAAAATCAACTTTAGGTCATGCAAATGGAGTAAAAAAGAGATTGGGGAACCATTGTTGGAAGAATCCAATGGCTAAAACTTACATACCTTGACTTTGGAGAGTTTCTTGAAGAATATTTGAAATAGAGGCTTGAAGCATGAATGAAATCCTTAGATCTAGATGAGTTTTGGGACACTTGAATCTTGAGGAGGACTTGGGGCTTGACTTGGTTTCCTTGAATTTCAATAAGACTTCTTGAAAACCTTAAGAAAGGATGGAGAATTTAATGAAGATTAGAGAGGATTTTGAGAGGTTTTTGGTTGGTTTTTAGGTCTCAAAACGGGAAGACAATGAGGGATTTTTGTGTATATTGATATAGGGTTACTACACAATCGCCATGGAGTGAAAAAGATGAAACTTCAAAACTTTTTGCACTTGTCCGCATTAGGTCCACATTGGGGACCCGTCGCGAACAGGTACTATTTTTGCAAAGTTTCACCAAAAATTATTTTTCTTGGCATGGACAATGTATACCTTGTAGTTACTTGTTATCCCACACAAATTTTCCCTATGGACTAGAATATGCTGTCGGATTGGTAAAATTCTGCATGGATTTGGAGATATTGAAAAGAAATACATCATAGGATTTTTCTGAGCTACACGGAGGGGTCTTTAAATGATTTGAGATATAAGGAAATTATGATTATGGGGGTATTCCTAGGCAAGTGTGGGGTGTTACACTAATATAGGATTATGTTATACCCTTGCTGTACTAGTGGATCTCTTTGGTGCACTTTATTATGAAACCCATCTCGAAATGGGACATGTTCTCATAAGGGGGTTACTTCTCCGAAATGGGACAGGATCTCATAAGGTGAAGTATGGTTTACCTTGGCAAGTAGACTACCTCACCGATGAGGGGTAATCATTGGGATTTCAAGTTGTAGCTTGCTTGGTCTTATTCTTTGTAGGTTGAGGTGTCTTAATGATTTATAAACATGTCTTACTTCAAGCATTGATCATGCATGCGATATTGAGATTGTTCTTATCCGTTGGCTATTACTATGCATTTTGACTATGTTAGTTTATATCTGATGCATTGCATCCTATATACTTAATACATTCAAATGTACTAACGCATATTTTACGCCTACATGATATCACCATCTAGGGACCGGAGCTTCTCTTGATCATCCTCCACGTGGCTAGTGAGATTATTCGAAGAAAAGCTTGGTAAGTCCTCAAGTGAGGGGACACTATCTACTTTCTCTTTCTATCTCTAAGACTTCTTATGTTGAACATTTGACATTATGAGGGTGACCTCGGAAAGTATATTGTCCCCCTCCCCATTCCATGTTTAGAGGTGTGTGTTGGATATTATGATGTTATTGTGCTATGAGCATGACTCTTATGCTTGGTTATATTCAAATACTTCCCTTAGACTTGCTTCCTTTTTTATATATCTCTTATTATTGTTTACCTTGCTTCTGCGACCAAGGATATGTGATTGATATGCTAAGAGACTTGTTTGGATCCCTTCGAGTTTCCATTCGCGTGTCATGTCTACGCCCTAGGCTTGCGTCGTGAAATTTTGTATAGGTTAAATTATTCACGAAATAACCTAATAAATCAAGATGGTGTAATTAAATAACTATGTGAATGTATATGATAATATCGATTCGTTATTAAGAAGCATGACTGGTGATGTTGGTTGATTATTGAGGAACCTGAATGATATTGATATCCCCATTATAAAGAATCATGAATGGTATTATTGATGAAATTCTTAAAGCATCTTAATGGAAATATTGATTCAGTTGTTCAATGACCTTGAAATAACAATGTCGACTTATTTATTGAGCATTATTATTTGATAAAAATGAATCAGTAATTGGAGAATTTGAATGATGATGTTGAACCTATCATTGAAAGATTAGAGAATGATGATTATTATATTTAATTGGCGATATGACTAGTTGATCCAAATAGTGTTTATATGTATTGTGTGGACTCAATGCATACGCTCATGCCTTACTTGAAATTGTTTATTGGTCTTGATTTGAGAGATTGATTAAGTTCCACTATTTGATGAGATCCGACGAAAAATAGTTCTAGTTAGATTGAGTAAGCTAATGAGTAAAGAAGTCGAGGACTTTATCGGTTGGTGATAATTGTTGAGGTCTCTTTTGGTGAGTATATCAATTTTCACGTCTCTTTTGGCAGCTAGGGTCTCTCTAGGTGACCATATTAATTGTCGAGGTATTTTTCTGTGGTTGAGGTATTTGCTGGCAAGTAGGTTAATTTGTAAAGTCAATTTTTTATTACTAAGATCTCTTCCAGTAGTATATAGATTGTTGAGGTCTTTTCTGACAATTGAGGTCTCTTCTTTAGATACATGTGTCACGTACCTAGTATACACCCTGGATGTAGCCGGCACTTAGGAACCATTGCTGGTCCTCAAGCGAACCACTTGCCTTAGCTACTTTTCTCAGGGAAAGACTTAACAATAATAAAAGGCTAGAAGTAAAACTACCACTGAACTCATGTCTGAAACCTAATGAAACAAATCAACTAGAAAAGTCAACAATCTGAAAGAAATACTAAATACTATCTATCAATCTATGAAGCCTCTACTAGTTATGACTAGAAAATGGGTACCGTGACAGGCCATCGCTGCCCAAACTAAGCAAAAGTAACTAAACTGGAAGAAATAAAATCTATGAGCATCTGACAGCAAAGAGGTCTCACCACTGGCTAAGTAAAAATGTTGAATCACTTGGGATATACCTACTGAGGAGCTCTGTCACCTGTGTTTCCATCGTAAAATGATGCAGGCCCGAAGAACATCAATACGTGGAATGCATGGTATGTAAAATAGCTAAAATAGGAAAGCTCAGGATAAAAGGCTCAAGATACAAATTTAATGTAGAAATAAGTTCAAAACATAAATAAAACATTATATCAAAATATCTGGTTTAATTTGAAAACAGATGCAATTCTGTCTGTGTCTGAAAATCATGTACTATAACTTGGGGAGGTTCTCTAATAAACAATCATCACTATGAGCTTTGTGATGATACAACATATTTAACCACATTGTCAGGGCCATCTCATACGTTGCTGGGGTAAGGGATGAAATGTTGTGGATCCGTATAAAGTAGGCCATCTCAATGGCATAAGAGGAGTTGTACCTCTGGTACAATCCTATCCTAGTTGGGTACATAATTTCTGGGATTGGAGTTATTAAACTTGTACCCACCTCGATGCTCAATACTACTCCTAAGATATGCAATGTGCTCAATAGTTGTAAAAATGTCCCACTTTAAGGATAAACTGAAAATATACTGCTTGGAGCCTTAGCTCTATATATATTTCTTTAAGCTAGCTCTTATGAACTTGTTTCATACTCCAAACTCAAAAGCATCTGTTATCTTAATTGTATATATGTCTGATTAAGTGCTTGTAATAAACTAATTGTTTTTAATGAAAGTAGAACATTCTAGGGAAATAATTCTCAACTTAATCTGGATTGTTATAACTGTACTAAACTTCATGATTTTAAAGAAATATGCTCAACAATGAAATTCTTAGAATAAGAATGATAATTTCAGTAAAATTTGCATGATAAAACCTTTGTATATCACAGTACTTCACAGCAATGAAACTGACTTGGCTCATTATAGATTCCTTTCTAAGAACATGGAATAACTACAAAAATAAAGTATTTAGGTGGCTTTACAGACCTGGGCACAAGTTTTCTTAGATATTTGTAGAGACTAGTGAAGGCCTAACCCTTCTTTCTTCCCCTAACCGTTGTTTCTGAATGATGCTTGTGAAAAAGTGAAAGAATTGCATAGATTATAGAATTTTAGGGTGAAAATGACTTCAAAACGATAGGGTATTGGTCTAGGACGGATGGGAAAATGTCTGTAATGCCCCTCAATTTTAATTTTTTGAACTTTGAGGGACCGAGTTCACGTCGCGGACCTAGCGTGTACCAGTATATTTTCTTTCTAAAACTTTCCGAACAAGTTTTCCAATCCCTATATGAAATAAATTTAAAAAATATAAGTCTGGGTCCGTGACAGGGGCGCGACGCGCCTCTATCACACACTATTATTGTTTCAACTTTCGCATCAAAAAATTATCTTTTGATTCCATTGTACTAAAAAACAACCGACACCATTTTTCCACTCCATTTTTCACGCTAATCGTATATCCAACCTTGGATTCGCCATCGGAGCATGGGAAGACGCATTATGCATAAATCTCCCTTCTAGGGAGTATTTTGGCAATTTTACCGGGTGTTAAAATATCTACCCCTAGGGATCATTCATTCTCGAAGGATAGCAATGTTGTGAATTAACTCAAGCATGCAAGGTTATTTAAGCAAAAACAAATGCAAATCTTCAAAATCAAGAGTGGAAATTTACCTTCAAGATCCTCATTAGGGGGTACAAACAAGTGCGGATATTTTTCTTTCATATTGTCCTCTGCTTCCCATGTAGCTTCCTCAGTGAGTTGATTTCTCCATAGCACTTTAACCGAAGCAGTCTCTTTGATTCTCAATTTACAAACTTGACAGTCAAGAATTTGAACTGGAATCTCTTTATAGGACAAACTACCTTTAATCCCAAAACTCTCAATAGGAACAACTAGGGAGGGAACTCCCAATCATTTCTTAGGCATGGAAACATGGAATACTGGATTTATAGCACCCAGCTTTGCTGGTAACTCCAACTCATATATAACATTGCCAATTCTTCTCAAAATCTGATAAGGACCAATATAGCATGGACTTAGCTTTCCTTTCCTTCAAAATCTCATGACATCCTTTATGGGTGAAACTTTCAAGTATACCCAATCATGTACCTCAAACTCTAAGTTCCTCTTTCTAACATTGGTATATGATTTTTGACGGCTCTACACTGTTTTCAACCTCTCATGAATGATTTTCATCTTCTCCACAGCTTGGTGAACCAACTCAGGCCCTATAAATCTATCTTCACCAAAATTAAACCAACTAATATGCAATCTACATCTTCGCCCACAAAGGGCCTCATATGGATCCATCTGTATGCTAGCTTGGAAACTGTTATTATAAGGAAACTCAATCAAGGGTAGGTGATCGTCTCAGTTACCTTTGAAGTCGATGACATATTCCCTCAGCATGTCCTCAAGAGTCTGTATGGTTCACTCTGCCTGCCCTTCTGTCTGAGGATGGAAAGTTGTACTCACCTTCGTGCCAAGCGCTTTCTGAAAGGACTTCAAAAGTTGTGATGTGAACTGGGATCCTTTATCTGAAATAATGGATAAAGGAACTCCGTGGAACCTAACAATCTCTCGGGTATATAGCGTGCCATAATCCTTGGCAGTGTCGGTTGTGTTAATTAGTAGGAAATGAGTTGATTTGTTCATTCAGTCTACTATTACCCAGATGGAATCATGATGTCTGCGAGATCGCGGTAACCCAGTTACAAAATCCATGTTAATCATCTCCCACTTCCACTTAGGGATGTCTATCTATATTTCAAGCCACACCACAAGGACTCTGATATTCTACCTTAACTTGTTTGCAATTTGGGAACCTCGACACAAACTTGGCAATGTGTCTTTTGATACCACTCCACCAATATATATCTCGTAAATCTTTGTACATCTTTGGGGAGCCCAGATGAATAGAGTATCCAGTACCATGGGCTTCTACCAGAATTCTCTCTCGAATGCCATCCATATAGGGAACACAGAATCTATCTTGATACCTTAGCACCCCATCTCCCTTTTTTGTAAAAACTAATACTTTCTGCTTTTGTACATCTTTCAGTTGGAGAAAAATGGGATCCCAATCTTGCTTTTCTTTCACCCCCACCACTAAGGAAGACACGTCTCCATTTAGAACAACTACACCTCCCTTATCTATATCAGTAAGCTAGACCCCTAACCGTGCAAGCCCATGCACTTCCTTGGCTAACTCTCTCTTTTCATCCTTGATATGAGTAGTAATTTCAATGGATACCCTGCTAAGAGTATCAGCAACTACATTAGCTTTACCTGGGTGATAGAAGATGCTTATGTCGCAGTCCTTCAGCAACTCTAACCATCTGCTCTACCTCAGGTTCAACACTTTCTGGATGGATGCATACCGCAAGGTCTTTTGGCCATTGAACACATCCACATGCCCAATATAGAGATAGTGTCTCCAAACCTTGAGAGCAAACACCACCATAGCAAGCTCAGGGTCATGAGTTAGATAATTCTTTTCATGAGTCTTAAGTTCTCTGGAGGCATATGCTATCACCTTAACTCTCTGTTGTCACGACCCAAGCCTAGGGCCTAGATGTGACATGGAAAATAGGGAACCCAAAAGAACCCCAAACAATCCTCTTAGCATACCAATCCCAAATCCTTAGTACCGAAAGCAAAAAATCAATAACAAGAGACATAAAGAATGGAAAAGGGACTAAGGGAAGAACTGTAAATCAATTGTTCTAACAACACCTCTAACATGGATTGGGCAGGGGCCAAGAAACTTTTCAGGCTCACCCTCATAGTATCAAATGTTCAACATAAAGAGATAACAAATCAAGAGTGGCATAGCTAGTATCCTCGAACTTGAAAACTCATCAAAGCTTATCTTCAAGATGCCAAGACTAGCCACGTGGAGGATGATCGTGAGGTACTCCGGTTCCAACATAGTAACATTATGTAGGCATAGAGTATGCTTTAGTACATTTCAATATACTAAGTATGTAGGATGCAATCAATAAGACATAAGCCAATATAGTCAAAATGCGTAATTATAAGCAATGGATAAATATAATATCAATATGGCATGCATGATCAATGCTTGAAGTAAGACATGGTTGTAAATCATATAACTTGTATAGAACATAATACATATGTGGTAGGAGAGCATAATCATAGACCAAGAAACTATTACTTGGAATCCAAGGCATGTCACTCCCTTGGAAGGTGATTGAAATACCCACCCCTCAACGTGGTAGTACAGGTATATCACCCCCGATAAGGTAGTCAAGGTACAAACTCCTCGACGTGGTAGTATGGGTACGTGACCCCCCGATGAGGTGGTCAAGGTACATACCCCTCGACATGGTAGTACAGGCATGTCACTCTCAATGAGGTAGTCAAGGTACATACAGCTCGACGTGGTAGTATGGGCATGTCACCCCCCGACGAAGTGGTCAAGGCATGTCACCCCTTCAACAAGATGGTTGGGCATGTCACCCCCCGATGAGGTGTGGTCAACATGCAACACTATAGATACTCTCATGGATTCTATACATACATACAATCCCTTAATCATAATATAGTCACTTGATTCATAATCCATGTAATAGATCATCAATAGCTCAAGAATCTTTGTCAAGACATTTTATCAAACACTTGGCGGGTGTGCAATGCTAGTTCAAAATCACGCAATTCAAAAGTTATGTAATATGAGAAAACTTAATGTAAATCAACCCACCATTGCATAGTAAAACCCTCATATGAGATACGTTGAAATCCATATCAAACCTGATAATAGATCATAGTTTCATATCCCAAAACATGCATAGTCACAATAGATAAACCTTCTCATAGTATAAGCTTGAAATAGGTAGACATGTGTTTCCAATCAACATTTCATAAAACCCCAACATAATTTGTAATCATAATTCATAATAAGCACTATCCATAAGTAATACATCTTGAAAACATGCAAGTTTCATAAAAAGGAAGGTTGGGTACCATAGGTGAAAGGACTCAATAGTTTAAACCCACATATCTCAAATTTGGGAATTTCCTTGATATAGATTTTAATAAGAACTTCAAGCTTGAATGAAGTTCTTCAAATCCGGAACTAAGCTATAGACACTAGAATTTGGTGAAATATTTGGTTAAGTGTTAGAGAGGGTTTTGATAGTGTCTTGAGTAATATAGAGTTGGAAAATGGCTAAAGATAGGTGTTTTTACGCATAGGTAGGCATAGGGCCAACACCCACAATGTTTTAGGCCGAAATAGAAAAACTAATGAAGTGCAAACACACCTCCGCGATGGGTCTGCGATGCCTATTGAAAATTAAAAATTTGGCAAAAATGAAATTTCGCTATGAGTCCTCTAAAATTGGGGTTATACCCATTTCCCATTCAATTTCGCCCACTAATCATGAATATGAAGTCAAATCTTCGATATCACGCATGGATTTTGAGATATATGAAAATTATGATTATGGCCATTTTTGAAGCATCTTCTTTTGAGGCATTTCAATATCTCCCCCTTGGAAAAATTCATCCCCGAATGTCAAAAAAGCATATATGAGAGAAATAATCATTAGAATTTCAACCTGACATATGAGTGGAACAAATGCATTTAAACATCATTTCAAAAACTTTAACATGAATGTCAAAATCACCATAAACTTGTCAATATAAATATGAATGCATGCAAATGACATAAGGGCTGAAACTTAAAACTTGAAATCATATAGGGGACTTAAATTAGTACCTTTGACTTAATAACAATGGAAGAGATATGGGAAACCTTTTTGTATGTCCTCCTCGGCTTCCCATGTGGCACTTTCAACATGTTGGTTCCTCCAAAGAACCTTGACGGAAGCTATATCCTTGTTTCTCAACATCTTCACTTATCTATCTAAAATTTCTACTGGAACCTCCTCATAAGTCAAATTACCTTCTACCACATCCACAATATCCAAAGGCACTATAGTAGTAGGGTCACCCACACACTTTCTCAATATGGATACATGGAAGACAAGATGAACCACATTCATATCAATGGGAAACTCCAACTCATAGGCCACCTTACCAATCCTCCTCAACACCCTATAAGGACCAACAAACCTTGGGCTTAACTTCTCCTTCTTGCCAAATCGAACCACACCCTTCATAGGTGAGATTTTCAGGTAAACCCAATCACCAACCCTAAATTTAAGATCTCTCCTTCTCACATCAGAATATAACTTTTGTCTAGTTTGGGATGGTTTCCGTCTCTCGCTTATCAACCTCACCTTCTCCAAGGCTTCATGACTAAATCCAGACCTAGCAAAGCCATCTCCTCTACTTGAAACCATCCAACCGGTCATTTACAATGCCTACAATAGAGAGCTTCAAAAGGAGCCATACCAATACTTGATTGGTAGCTATTATTGTAAGCAAATTAAATGAGTGGAAGATGTTCGTCCCAACTACTCTCAAACTCCAAAACACAAGCTCAAAGCATATCCTCAAGAGTTTGGATAGTTCTCTCGGCTTGGCTATCTGTTTAAGGGTGAAAGATCGTGTTAAGTTACCTTGGTACCAAGACCTTCTTCGAAAGACCTCTAAAAGTGAGAAATAAATTGAGCACCACAATCCAAAATGATAGACAAAGGCACCCCATACAATCCAATCAACTTATGAATATACAATTTGGCATAATATTCGGCCCCCTAAGTAGTTTTCACTAGAAAAAAGTAAGCCGACTTTGTCATTCTATCATCCACAACCCAAAAATAATCAACATGCTTTCTAATATTAGACAACCAAACCACAAAATCCATCTTGATTTCCTCCCACTTTCAAATAGGAATCTCTATATCTTGGGTAGGCCACTCGGCCTTTAATGATTGGCTTTCACTTGTTGGCAATTGTGACATCCGAATATGAACTTGGAAATGTCTCTCTTCATACCACCCCACAGATACACTTCTCTCGAATCTCTATATATCTTTGTAGAACCGCGGTGAATGGAATAGGAAGAATTATGATGTAACGACCCCAAAAAGTGCTCAAAATGTGCCTCGGAAGTGCCCAGAATCGTAATTTCCATACATCTCAAAATTCATTCATGATATAAAAAATTTGACTTCACATTCTTGTTCAGGGACTCAAATTTAGGGGGTAGAGGGTATAACCCCAATTTTAGAACAACTGTATAGAATTATGAATTTTTAAGTTGGCACAAAAACAGTGTTGTTTCCGTACCATAAAACGCAATGCGCACAGGTACAAACTAGTCCAGTTTTTGGACATCAGTCCAAGACTTTTAAGTCTTGGGCCTATGACTTCGCACACGAGAAAATACCTCTACTTAGTCATTTTTCACCCTCATATAATTCTGAACATTCTCCAATATTCACTCAAACACTTAGTCTCACATTTCTCTAAAATTTCAAGAGCCAAAACCCTCTCTAGATATTAAGGGATTCAACCAAGCTTCAAGTCTCCATGTACAATCTTTATCAAGTTCAGTTCCAAAGCTAAGGTACCTGGCTTTCTTTCATGGGTTCCTTTCACCCATGATACTCAAGCTTCCTTTTCCTTAAAATCGCATGATTTAAAGTTGATTTACTCATGGGTCTTATCTTTTATGAAAATCACTGCACACTATGTTTGGGCTTATGAAATTGTTCCTATTTTAACATGTTTTGAGCTATAAATCTAAGACCTATTGCAAGTTTTGATGAAGGATTTTGATATATATTACTTAAGGGTGTTACCAAGTATATACTAAAGGTTTTACATTGAATTTTCTAGCATGATCTCACTCTTGAATTGCATGATTTTACACTAGCACTACACACTCTCTAAGAGTTTGATAAAATGTCCAATTATGGTTTCTTGAGGGATTAAGGGTTCAATGCATGTCTTTTGAGTTGAATGATGTTACGATGATTATATGATAATGAAATGATGAAATTAATGTGTATATGTGATGTCTTAGATGATGAGGACAAGAATGTATCTATATAATGATGATGAGGAAAGGGATGTATATATGATCATGAAAGGAATGTATATATATGATGATGATAGG
The DNA here is from genome assembly GCA_011800125.2 of Solanum clarkiae. NCBI lineage: Eukaryota > Viridiplantae > Streptophyta > Magnoliopsida > Solanales > Solanaceae > Solanum > Solanum clarkiae. The sequence goes on along the minus strand of JAABOM020067930.1, from coordinate 9,687 downwards.
GAAAGGAATGTATGTATATGATGATGAAAGGAGCATCTATATATATAGTGTTGGGGATGACCAACCCTAGTTTGGGGGATTGTAGGCCCGGGTAACCTATCGAGGGGTTGGTACCTTGGTCGCCTAGCTCGAGGGGTAGTAGGAACAGGTAATCTTGTTGGGGATTGGTACCCTCAACCTTGATGAGGGTTTTGTACTCTATCAATCTTGATGGGGAGTTTGTACTCCGTCAACCTCGGTGGGGGGTTTGTACTCCATCAACCTCACTAAGGGTTCGTACCTCATGTGCCTATCTAAGGGGGTGGTAGGCCTTAGCTTGCACTATAATGGTCACTCCTTACACTCATATTATGATCTATATAAACATGGTTTTACTTTAAGCATCATTCATACATATCATATTGCTAGTATGCTATTCATTGCTTATGATTATGCATTTTGCCTGTGATGCCTATCTCTTGTTGCATTGTATCCTATATACTTAGTACATTCAAACGTTCTAACGCATACTATATGCCTACGTGATATCACCATATAGGGATCGGAGCTCCTATTGATTCTCCTCGTGGCTAGACGGATTGTTCAAATTAGCTTATGGTGAGTCCTCAAGTCCGGGGACAATATCTACCTTTACTAAAGCTTACGTTTAGACCATTTTTTTTATGATTGGATATTCTATTATATTATTATGAGGGTCTGCCTGATTTCTTGTCTTGTCCCTTGCTCTAATCTATGTAGTAGAGGTGTTATTGGACATGATGTGTGTCTATGCTATGAGCTTTAACTCTCTCATTACTCTTGTCACTTGTGATATGAAAGATGTTCCCTTTTAGTCCCAATTCCCCTTGTTTATGTTTATCTTTTATTGTCATTTTTACTGCTTCCATAACTAAGGATGTGTAATGATATGCTATGAGACTTGTTTGGGGGTCCTTCGGGTTCCCCATTCGCCATTCACATCTAGGACCTAGGCTTGGGTCATGACAAAGATGGTATCAGAGCACTAGGTTCTTAAATCCTCAGCTTCCAACACACTGCATAGATTAGATCCCTATTCATGGTTGTGAAGTGCGCCACGACTATGAATAGAAAGCTATAAGGCGTTCGAGAAAATGTTTCGCTTATTCATGATTTATGTCATGCGATAGAATTAGGTCCTCTAGGGATTATTTCTAATCCCTAACTATTACATTACATGATATGTCCCAAGCTACTCAGGATGGTGATATGACAAATGTGGAGGTTCGCGATGCTCTATGGGTGTTAGCCAAAGCGGCGACAAGGTTGGCAGCTCACCTCGATCAACAAGTGAGTACCCTCGAGACTTATAATGGTAAGAGGAAGGGTAGTGAAGCCAAGAGGGCCCATATTGAAGGAAAGTTCCAGGGTCTCAAAGATAGAGGTGGTGTAGTGCCTTATGCTAGGTGCCCAAAATATAGTAAGTTCCATGATAGCCCATGCTTGAGAGGTACTGACGCTTGTTATGGTGTTTGAGAGTTGGTTCTCAATGTAAAGTATTGACCTCATAAACGTAACAAGAACGAAGGAGGTATTGGTGGGATGACTAATCCAAAGTGTCAAAGGTGTGGAAGGTACCATAGTGGCCCATGTTTGAGGAATACCAATGCTTGTTATGGGTGTAGTAAAGTGGTTCATAAGCTAATGAATTGTCCATATGTTCGAACGAAGTGTAAAGGTGTTCGACCTTTGGATCAAGGTAGTCATGTTGATCAGGTAGCTCAAGGAGGGGATGAGGCACCCGATGTTGCTACCAATATGTTGAAATTCCATTTGACTTTGATATGTTTGCATTGATGGGACGGTGTGCCACTAATTCTTCCATTATTCTTTTGGTTGCTAGTGGGTTTCATATGTGTCCCAAACTCTCTTTGGTATCTATCTCATTAGTGAGCCTATTGTTGTTTGAAAGTTCATAGGTGTCGTTCCGTGTTTATGTTGTATTAGGTCTTGCCTTGTGACTTGTTGGGTGAGTATGGTGGATTTTTATGCTATACTTGGGATGGATTAGTTGCATTGGTGTTGAGTTCCCATTGAATATAGGTCCTGAAGGGTCATATTTCGATTCCCTATGAAATACGTCCTTGAGTGGGGACTTGTAAGGTTGATGTGAATAGGTAAGTCCATTTCTTGCCTTAAGGTATAAATTATCTCTAATGGTTTCCCCCATGTTCTTATTGTATAGGGTATTGTCTTGTGATTTTGGTTAAACTTAGTTTGTTGGGTTGGAAGGTTTAAGGTGGTTCAGCCACTTGCATGTTGTGGGTCTTTTGATTGTAGAACCCATAAGATTGTAATATGATGGTTAAGAATGGTCAATCTAATTGGTCAACTACAATGGGTTAGTCACTTCTCTAAGCTTGATCTTTGGTTTGGGTTTTCTTCCCAAGTGATGATGAGCATAGATGATATCCCTAAGTGTCTTTTCGGATTAGGAGTGAGCCTTTTGAGTATGTTGGAGTTCTTTGTTGGCTTATGCACCGTCTATGTTTATTGGTTTCATGAATAGGGTCTTTAGTCCTTACCATTTTATGCTTGTGGTTGTCTCTAGTCATGAATTATGGATTTATTTAAAACTTGTGAACCATTTGGCGATAGTGTTGCAAATCCTGGGGTAAGAGGAGTTATATGCTAAGTATGGGAAGTGTGAAATGTGGTTAAAGGAGGTTGCCTCTCTAGGTCATGTGGCGTCGAAGGATGGTATTAAGATTGATCCTAAAGAGACGTATGTGATTAGAATTTGGCCCTGACCTTTAATTCCCTTAGACAAAAGCAGTTTCTTGGACTTAGTGGGTTACCACTGGAAGTTTTTGAATGGGTTCTCTTGCATTGCTTCTCTCATGACTAAGTTGACCCAAAGGAAGGATAACTTGTCTCCGCTCCTATCATGTTCCCACCGGATGGGGGTGGAAGTGTTTGTTGTGTATTGGATGTCGCCAGGATTGGTTTGGGTTGTGTGTTGATGCGAGATGATTAGGTGGAAGTCTATGCTTTTAGATGATTTGAAACGCATGAGAAGGATCATTTTATCTATGACCTTGAGTTAGCCACTGGGGCTTTTGTTTTGAAAATTTGACATCATTGGTTGTATGGGGTGCATGTCGGTATGGTTACCGTTCACTAGGGTTTCTAATATGTTTTCACCCAAGGGATCTTATCTTGAGACAAAGGAGGTGGTTAGAACTTCTTAAGGATTATGATATGAGTGTGCATTATCATCCCAGTAAGACTAGTGTTATGGCAGATGCTTTGAGTAGGGTGTCTATGGTTAGCCTAGTTCATGTTGATGGTGGTGATAAATAGGTGGTTAAGGATGTGCATCGGTTGCCTAGGTTGGGGGTTAGGTCGGAAGAGGTTGGTAATGGTGGTGTTATTGTTGTCTATGGTTCTAAATCTTCATTGGTTAATGAGTTAAGAGAAAAGCAAGGTCTTGATCCCTCCTTGTTGGAATTGAAGTCCTTGGTGAAAGAGGGGAAGGCGGAGGTTTTCTCCCAAGGGGGAGATGGTGCCTTTAGGAACCAAGGTAGGTTGTGTGTACCTTGTGTTGATGGCTTGATAGGAAGGATCCTTGATGAAGCTTGTAACCCTTCTTACTGTATCCCCACGGTTCTACCAAGTGTATAGATATTTTGAGATATGTGTGTTGGTAGGGAGGCATGAAGAAGGGCATTGCCAAATTTATTTTTGGTCGTCATGATTTCCAACAAGTCAAAGCTGTGCATCAATGGCCAGGTGACCTAACCCAAGACATAAAGATAAGTACTTAGAAGTAGGAGGAAATTAACATGGATTTTATGGTTGGATTACCAAAGAATAAAAGGGGTTCTGACTCCATTTGGGTTGTGGTTGATAGAATGACGAAATTGGTTCACTTTTTACCGGTTAAGACTATTTATGGTGCCAAAGAGTATACTAAATTATACTTTCATGAGTTGGTGAGATTACTTTATGCTTAGGTCTTATGTATTGGAGTTCAAGAGTAGTTGGGATGATCATCTGCCATTGATTGAATTTGTCTATAACAATAGCTATCATTCTAGAATTTGCATGGTCCTTTTTTAGGATCTCTATGGTAGACGATGTAGATCATCGGTTGGGTGGTTTGATATTGGAGAGATGGCTTTGTTGGGTCTGGAATTGATTATCGGTTCTATGGAGAAGGTAAGGTTGGTTAAGGAAAGGTTGGAAATGGCCCAAAGTCATCGAAAATCCCAAACCAATGTGAGAAAAGGAGAGCTAGAATACAAAGTTAGTGATTTGGGTGTAATCGAAGGATTCACTCATGAAAGGTGTGGTTTGTCTTAGTGAAGAGGGAACTTAGTTCATGGTTTGTGAGTCTTCATAGTGTGTTGAGGAAGATTAGAGAGGTTGCATGCGATGGGAATTGCCGTCGGATAAGGATATGGCTCATCCGATTCTTCATGTTTCTAGGTTGAGGAGGTTGATTGGTGGTTCAAGTGTTATAGGACTCCTTGAGGTTGTGGACATTGTGGGGGGATGAGTTGACCTATGAAGAGGTCCGGTGGAGAAGTTGGGTGGATATGAGTAAAGGGTGTAGTGCTTGCCAAGGCCCATTGGGAGAATTGTCAAGTCGATAGTATCTCTAGGGGAGCCGGAGTGGGCATGGAGGAGCAATATTCATACCTCTTCCATTCTATTCAAGCTTAAGATAACATGTCAAGTCCTCTTATGATTCTAAATCTTATGTTTCAGCCCCTATGTCATTGCATGCATTCATGTTTACATTGACAAGTTCATAGTGATTTTACACTTATGATGAGATTTTTGAAATGATGTTTAAGTGCATTGTTGCAACCTTATTTGGTCTGAAATTATGTTTTTGTTTCTTATATACGCATCATTGATATTTGGGGACAAATGTTCCCAAAGGGGAAGATATTGTAACGACCTCAAAAACTGCCCGAAAATGTGCATCGAAAGTGTCCGAAATCGTAATTTCCAAATATCTCAAAATTTCGGATGTGAAACCAAAAATCCGACTTCATATTCATGTTCAGGAGGTCAAATATTGAGAGGAAAGGATCTAACTCTAATTTTAGATCAACCTTATTGAATTATGAATTTTTAGGTTTGCACAAAAACAGTAATTTTTAAGTTCGCATGAAAACAGTGTTGTTTTCGCGCCATCAACATGATGTACAAAGGTACAAATTGGTCCAATTTTTGGACTTCAATCCAAGACTTTAAGGTCTTGAGCCTAAGCCTTCACACACGAGAAAATACCTATACTTATCCATTTTCACCCTTATATCATTCTGAACACTCCTCAATACTCACTCAAATACTTAGTCTTATATTTCTCTAAAATTACAAGAGCCAAAACCCTATCCGGATCCTAAGGAATTCAACCAAGCTTCAAGTCTCCATCTCCAATCTTCATAAGTTCAGCTCCAAATCTAAGGTATATGGGTTTCTTTCATGGGTTCCTTTCACCTATGACGCCCAAGCCTCCTTTTCCTCAAAATTGCATGATTTCAAGTTGATTTACTCATAGGTCTTATCTATTACGAAAATCACCGCACAATATGTTTGGGCTTATGAAATTGTGACTATTTTACTATGTTTTGAGCTATGAATCTAAGACCTATTGCAAGATTTGATCAAGGATTTTGACGTATACTACTTGAGGATGTTACCAAGTATCTATTAAAGGTTTTACATTGAATTTTATAGCATGATCTCACTCTTGAATTACATGGTTTTACACTAGCACTACACACCCTCCAAGTGGTTGATAAAAATGTTCGATAAAAATGTTCAATTATGGTTTCTTGAGGGATTCAGGGCCCAATGCATGTCTTATGAGCTGATGATGTTATGATGATTATATAATGATGAAATGATGTAATGATGATGAAGGTAATGTATGTATATGATGGCTAGATGATGAGGAAAGGAATGTATGTATATGATGACGATGATGGGAAATAGATGCATGTATATGATGATGAAAGGAATGTATATATATGTTGATGATGGGGAAAGGGATGTATGTATATGATGATGAAAGGAGTGTGTATATATATGATATAATCTTTATAAGTGTCAGGAATGACCAAGCCTAGCTCGAGGTGTTATAGGCCCGGGTAACCTATCCAGGGGTTGGTACCTTGGTCGCGTAGCTTGGGGGGTGGTAGGCCCGGATAACCTTGTTGGGGGTTGTTACCCATTAATCTTGATAGGGGGTTGTACTCTGTTAATCTTGAAGGGGGGCTTGTTATCCGTCAACCTCGATGGGGGGTTTGTACTTCATCAACCTTATGAAGGGGTTTGTACCTCATGTGCCTATCCAAGGGGGTGGTAGGACTTGGTTTGCACTAAAATGGTCACTCCTTAAACTCGTATTATGATCTATATATAAGTATGATTTTACTTCAAGCATCATTCATACATGCCATATTGCTAGTATGCTATTCATTGCTTATAATTATGCATTTTGCCTATGATGCCTATCTCTTGTTGCATTGCATCCAACATACTTAGTACATTCAAAAGTACTAACGCGTACTCTTTGCCTACATGATATCGCCATGTAAGGACCAGAGCTCTTATTGATTCTCCTCGTGGCTAGACGGATTGTTCAAGTTAGCTTATGGTGAGTCCTCAAGTCCGGGGACAATATCTACCTCTTCTAAAGCTTATGTTTACGCTATGTTTTGTAAGTTTGGATTAGCTATTGTCATTATTATGAGTGTGAGCCCAGTTGCTTGTCTTGGCCCTCGTTCTTATCTTTGTAGTAGAGGTGTTGTTCGACATGATGTGTATGTATGCTATGAGCTTTGACTCTCTCATGGCTCCTGATGTTTATGATAAGAAAGATGTTCCCTTTATTCCTAATTCCCCTTGTTTATGTTTATCTCTTGTTGTCATTTTAATGGAATCTACAACCAAGGATGTGTAATGATATGTTATGAGGCTTGTTTGGGGCTCCTTCGATTTCCCCATTCACAGGTCACGTCTAGGCCCTAGGCTTTGGTCGTGACAGAGATGGTATCAGGCACTAGGTTGTTAGATCCTTGATGCCCGACATACGCATGAATTAGAGTCTTATTTATGGTTGTGAAGCGTGCCACGACTATGAATGGGAGGCTTTGTGGTGTTTTAGGAAATGTTTTACTTCTTCATGATCTATGTCGTGCGATAGAGTTAGCTCCCCTAGGGTTTATTGCTAATCCCTAACTATTACATTATAGGATATGTCTCAAGCTACTTAGGGTGGTGATATGACGAATGTGGAGGTTCACAATGCTCTATGGGTGTTGGCCAAAGCGACGACAAAGTTTGCAACTCACATCGATCAACAAGTGAGTGCCCCCAATTCTTCTAATGGTAAGAGGAGGGGTAGTAAGGCTAAGAGGGCCCGTATTGAAGGAAAGTTCCAAGGTCTCAAAGATAAAGGTGATGTTGTGCCTTATGCTAGGTGCCCAAAATGTGGTAGGTATCATGATAGCCCATGCTTGAGAGGTACTGATGCTTGTTATGGTTATGGAGAGTTAGGTCATAAGGTAAAGGATTGCCCTCATGAACGTAATAAGAAAAAAGGAGGTATTAGTAGGATGACTAATCTCAAGTGTCAAAGGTATGGAAGGTACCATGGTGGCCCATGCTTGAGGAATAACAATGCTTGTTATGGGTGTAGTAAAGTGGGTCACAAGCTAATGAATTTTCCATATGTTCGAAGGAAGTGTAAAGGTGGTCGACCTTTGGATTAAGGTGGTCATATTGATCAAGTGGCTCAAGGAGGGGATAAGGCGCCCGATGTTGCTACCAGTATGTTGAAATTCCCTTTGACTTTGATATGTTTGCATTATTGGGCCGGTGTGCCACTATTTCTTCCATTATTCTTTTGGTTTCTAGTGGGTTTGTGTGTCCCAAACTTTCTTTGGTGTCTATCTCATTGGTGAGCCTATTATTGTTTGAAAGTTCATAGGTGTTGTTCTGTGTTTATGTTGTATTAGGTCTTGCCTTGTGACTTGTTGGGTGAGTGTGGTGGATTTTGATGCTATGCTTGGGATGGATCAGTTGCGTTGGTGTTGAGCTCCTAATGAATGTAGGTCCCGTATAGTCATATTCCGATTCCCTATTAAATTTGTCCTTAAGTAGGGACTTCTAAGGTGGATGCGAAATGGTAAGTCCATTTCTTGCCTTAAGGTATAATTGATCTCTAAGTGTTACCCCCATGTTTTTATTGCATAGGGTCTTGTCTTGTGATTTTAGTTAGACTTAGTTTTTTGGGTTGGAAGTCTTGAGGCGTTTCGGCTACTTGCATGTTATGGCTCTTTTGATTGTAGAACCTGCAAGGTTGTAATATGATGGTTAAGAATGATCAATCTAATTGGTCAACTACAATGGGTTAGTTACTTCTCTAAGCTTGATCTTTGGTTTAGGTTTTATTCCCAAGTAATGACAAGGATAGGTGATATCTCTAAGTGTCTTTTCGGATCAGGAGTGAGCCTTTTGAGTATGTTGGAGTTGTTTGTTGGCTTATCCACTGGCTATGTTTCTGGGTTTCATGAATAGGGTCTTTAGTCCCTACCTTTTTGTTCTTGTGGTGGTCTATAGTGATGAAGTATGGATTTATTTAGAGCTTGTGAACCATTTGGGAGTAGTGTCGCAAAAGGGCAAGGTGGAGGCTTTCTCAAGTCATCAACACCATACACACACAATCTACCTTGGTACCTAAGGGCACCATCTCCCCCTTGGGAGAAAACCTCCACTTTACCATTCTTCATCAAGGTCTTCAACTCTAACAAGGCGGGGTCAAGATCTTGTTTTGCCTTTACCTCCTCAATCAAGTAAGACTTAGAACCATCAAAAACCACTACACCACCATTATCAACTTAGTCTAACCTAACCCACAATCTAGCCAACCGGTGGACCTCTATAGCCACCTCTTGGCCTCCATCATCAACATGAGATACGTTACCCATAGACACCCTACTTAGAGCAGCGGTCACAACATTAGCTTTGTCGAGGTGATAATGCATACTCATATCATAGTCTTTAAGAAGCTCTAGCCACCTTCTTTGTCTCAAGTTGAGATCTTTTTAGGTGAACACATATTGAAGGCTCTTATGATCGGTCAGCACATAACATGAACCCCATACAAGTAATGACGCCAAATTTTCAAAGCAAATACGACGGCCCCCAATTCAAGATCTTGGGTAGGATAATTCTTCTCATGTACCTAAAGTTGTTTGGAGGCATATGCTATCACCTTACAATTTTGCATCAAAACACACCCTTAACCGATTCTTGAGGCGTCACAATATATAACAAACCCCTCAACCCTTCCGGTAGAGACAAGATAGGAGCGGAGACAAGTTTATTTTTCAAAGTTTGGAAACTCTTTTCATACTTATTGGTCTACACAAATTTTTCCTTCTTTTGGGTCAACTTAGTTAGGAGAAGCAATATAAGAGAAACCATTTACAAACTTCTGGTAATAACCCACCAAATGCAAGAAACTTCTATTATATAACGGAGACAGAGGTCTAGGCCAATTTCTAATCACCTCCGTCTTCTTAGCATCCATCTTAGTGCCATCCTTTGACACCACATGCCCTAGGAAAGCAACCTCTTTCAACCAAAACTCACATTTTTCATATTTAGCATACAACTTCTCCTCCCTCAAGATTTGCAACACCA
>JAABOM020067908.1:0-38977 GCA_011800125.2 Solanum clarkiae | reverse complement strand
AAAGTATGGTTGTTTTAGCATGTTTTGAGCTTCAAATCTTGGATCTAATGTTGGATTTGATGAGGGGTTTTGATGTGAATGTCTTGGGTGTATTGCAAGGTGTTGATTGATGGTTTTATAATGGATTTTCTTGCATGATTTCATCTTTGAAGTTCATGGTCTTTTACCCCCATTACACGTCCCCCAAGGTGCTTGATAAAATGTTCGGTTATGGTTTCTTGAGGAAATGAAGGTCTAAAGCATAAGATATGATATGATTGACTATATGATGATGAAATGAACTTATGTACACGATGAGTACTATATAAAGTGTTATCGTAGACCATTCCCAATTCGGGGGCCCAGTTGAGGAGTCAAAGACTCAACCACTAGGGTGATGGGTGCGATCATCACTAAACTTGATGAGGGATCTGTACCTCACACACTAGGGTGTTGGGTGCTATCATCACCAACCCCAATGGGTTTATACCTTGGAAATCTAGCTTAGTCTCCTCTTCACATATTTTATCTTATATGAGTATGATTTGCTTAAGCATGTTTTACTTATGCATCGAACAAACATGTCATATTGCTATATTTTGTTTATTGCCTAATGTTATGCATGTTGATCATGAAATTTATCTCTTATTGCATTACATCCCACATACTTAGTACATTCAAACGTACTAACGCATACTCTATGCCTACATGATATTACCATGTAGGAACCAGAGCTCCTATTGATACTTCTTGTGGCTAGATGGATTGTTCAAGTTAGCCTTGGTTGAGTGCTCCATTCCGGGGACAATGACTATTCTCTTATACTATGTTCTAAGACTATCTTTCTTTTATGTATGTATTAACTATGAGGGTGAGCCCGGTTGCTTGTCTTGGCCCCTGCTCTTATCTATATAGTAGAGGTGCTGTTGGACATGTTATGTATTATGCTTGAGCTTTGACTCACTTATGATATTCAAGCTGTTTAAGTATAAATATCTCTCTCTCTCCCTTAGTCCTAATTCCCCATATTTATGTTTCTTACGTTATTTTACATTGCTTCCGATACCAAGGATGTGTAATGATATGCTATGAGGTTTATTTGGGGTCCCCATTTGCCGGTCATATCTAGGACCTAGGCTTGGGTCGTGACAAAGATGGTATCAGAGCACTATGTTGATAGATCCTCGGAGTCCAACACAGTGCATCAATTAGAGTCTTATTCATGGTTGTGTTGTGCATCACAACTATGAGTAGGAGGCTATGAGACATTTTAGGAAATGTTTTCCCCATTATGGTCTATGGCGTGCTTTAGAAGCGAGATAGGGATTTCCCCTCTAAAGAATGTTCTTTGCTCTTTCAGTTGATCATGCCGCTTCAAGGAGGAAGGTGAAGAAGGTAAGTAGAAGGTTTTGATTTTACTGGATCCGAGTTTCACTATTTCTTCTCTATTCTTTTAGTTGATGGTGGGGCTTCTTGTGTGCCCAAGTGGTGGTGTGGATCTTTGGTGTCTATTCTCTTGGTTGGGTATATTGTTGCTAGAAAGTTCATAGATGTTGATCCGGGTTGTATTGCATTAGGTCTTGCTTTGTGGCTTGTTGGATTCGATGTGGTGGATTTTGATGTTGTACTTGGAATAGAATGGTTGCATGCATGTTGTGTCTTCATGGATGGTAGAACCTATAGGTATCCCCGATTCCCTAATGAGCTCGTCTTTGAGTGGGAGGTTGTTAAATGATAGCAAGGGAGGTAGGTTCATTTCATGCCCTAAGGTATAATTGGTCTCTAAGGGGTTGCATTTTTCATCTTGTGAGAAATGGAGGTGTTGAACCTAAGTTGTTTTGTCTATAGAATTGTTGTTGGTGGTAGATGAGGCTTTGAATGTCCTTTCTGATATTTTGAATTTTGGAGTAGTGTCCTTTGGTTTGACTAATACGCCGGTTATGCCTATAAGTCTCATGAGTATGATCTCTAGTCCTTACCCTACTAGGTTTATGTTGGGTTTGGTGGTGATAATGTAGTTTGTTCCCTAATGAGGTAGTGCATGTGAATCATTTGATGGTAGTATTACAAGTTTAAGGAAGAAGGTCGGGTGTTAAATAGGAGAGATAGGAATTTTTGTGGTAAGAGGTTTCCTTCCTAGGTTGGGAAGTGCCGAGTGATGGTATTAAAGTGGACCGTAGTAAGACAAAGGTGATTAGAGATTAGCCTAGACCTTAGATTTTACCTGATATTAGGAGCCTCTTGGGTTTAGTGGGCTATTACCGGAGGTTGTGAGTAGGGTGATTTGATATGTCCAGGAGTTGCTATTTCTCATGTTATCCCTTGGTGCTAGTAGGATTCATGTGTACGTGGGTTTCATTCATGGGTTCCTTTCACCTATAGAGCCCAATCTTCCTATTTTATAAAATTGCATGATTTCAAGTTGTATTTCCTATGGGTACCTATTATTATGAAATATGAGTATGAAAGATATTGGGGTTTTGTCAAATATTGTTGATTATGCATGAATATTTATTTTGAGCTTATACTATGAGCTAATATTTGTCTATTGAGACTTTACATGATTCGAGCTATGAAATCTATGAACTATTGTGAAGTTTAGATATGATTTACAAGTTACCTATGATGGGGGTAAACCATGATGTTAGTGGGCCGATTTACATGATTTTAAGATGGATTGATTTAACTATTTCATGATCTATACTCTTGCATTTTGCATGATTTAAACATGTCCTCATATGTGCCCACCAAGAGTTTGATGAAATGTCAAGTTAAGAATTCTCAAGATATGTACATGTTTTACAAGTCAAGTGATTTCATGATGAATATAAGCTATCAAGTATGTTATGCACTCATGAAATTATCTAAGTATGCAAGTATGAAGTTAAGCCCTTTTCAAAAATTTACTTTCAAGAAAATGTACATGGATTTTACTTGTTTTAATTTGGGATTTGAATATTATGATTTCTAAAATTCTATTGATGCATGGGTAGTATTTATTTGATGATTTTAATGTGATTTAAGCTGTTATATGAGGATTTACTTTGGATTTATGAAGTTATAAGTATGCATGTTCCCTTTTTGAATTATTGATGAATGAGAAATTATACTATGGATTTAAATATGGAATAAATTGTGTTTCCATTTAAACTTCATATTATAAATGTTGATTTTTAAATGGAGTCTTAATTACCTATGTCATTTCCTCATAGTTCATAGCATATGCATTCATGTACACGAATTATTTTGAAAAATTATGTTATGGGTAAGCCTAATTTCGTTTATGGTATGAGTTTGATAAAAAGGTTGGTTATCATAATATTGTGATCACATACATATATGTCTTTGATTTTGGCTCTTTAAGCATTTTAGATCCTTGCACCATTTTGTATATGAATGAGCTATTCCTATGCATGAGTATTATGACTATGAAATTATGATTTTGGCATTTGAGCCTAAATATGAATTATTATGAATGGTGTTTACTAATAAGCTCAATTATTCATTGAAATGATTTGGAAAAAAATGACTATTGCCTCTTTGAATGTATGTACATGCATATTATAAGTATTCTTGTGGAATGACAAATTAGCTTGATGGTTTGGAGCTTTTAAGGTGGTTGAACTACTTGCATAACATGCTTTCAACAAGCGTAGAACCCGTAAGGTTGTAATATGATGGTTAAGGATGGTCTATCTATTTGATCAACTACAATGGGTTAGTCACTTCTCTAAGGTTGATTTGGGATTCAGGTTTTTTTCTCAAGTGTGGAGGAGGGTAGGTGATATCCCTAAGTGCCCTTTTGAACTAGGAATGAGCATTTTGATTATTAGTGGAGTTGTTAGGTAGGCTTGTGCACTGGTTGTGTCTATTGGGTTTCATGAATAGTGTCTTAAAAACCCTACCTTGATATGTTTATAGCGGTCTCAAGTGATGAGGTATTGATTTGTTTAGAGCTTGTGAATCATTTGAGGCTAGTGTTACAAGTCTTGGAGGATGAGAGGTTGTTTGCTAAATATGATAGGTGTCCATTGTGGATAACAAGAAGGTGGTTAGAGTTCTTTTAGGGTTATGAATGAGTGTGCATTATTTTTCCCCGGTAAGGCTAATGTTGCGGTCGGGTACTCTAGGTAGCCTAGCATGTTTGTTGACGGTGGAAAAGAGAAGACTAGTGAGGTTTATTGGTTGTTAGATTGGAAGTTAAGTTGAGGGAAGTTGAGTATGGTGGTATAGCATTCTTGAAGGTTCCAAATCTTTTTGGGTTATGCGGTCTAAATTAGGCAAGGCCTTGATTCCGCCTCATTAGAGTTGGAAGTTTTGGGTGAGAAGAGGATAGAGTGGGGGTTGTCTCCCATGGAGGAGATGGTGGTTAAGATACCAAGTGGGTTAGGTGTATTTAAGGTTGACAATTGAGTTGAGGATTGTGAGTCCTTATAGAGCGTAAAGGAAGGTTGTTTAGGTTGCATAAGTTTGGGAATTGCCTATGGTATGGTTATGGTTTGTCTGATTTTTCATGCTTCTAGGTGGATGTGATGTGTTTGTAACTTTAGTGTTATAGAACACTTTGAGGTTGTGGGTGTTAAGGATGGTAAGTTGTCTCAAGAGAAGGTTCCGGTAGGGGTGTTGGATGGATGAGTGGAAAAGTTGATTGATAATGTAGTGTTCTTCAAGCCCCTTTGGGAAGAGTCATCTATTCGTATGTGTCTCTCGGGAAGCTGGAGCGGACATGAAGGAGCAATATTCGTATTACTTTCATTCTATTCAAGCTTATGATGACATGTCAAGTCCTTTCTATGATTCCAAGTCTTATGTTTCAGCTCCTATGTCATTCATATGTAATCATGTTTAAGTTGACAAGTTTATGATGATTTTACACTTATGTCGAGGTTTTGAAAATGGTGTTTTAAAGTGTATTGTTGCATTCTTATTGGGGCTAATCTCTTTATGATTACTTTTCTCTTGTACATTTCTTTGACATTCGGGGACGAATATTCTCAAGGGGGAGATATTGAAACAACCCCAAAAAGTGCCCGAAAATGTGCCTAGGAAGTGCCCAGAATTGTAATTTCCATATATCTAAAAATTCGTTTGTTATTTTGAAAATCCAACTTCATATTCTGGTTTAGGGGGTCAACTTGAGTGAGAAATGGGTCTAACCCGAATTTTAGAGCAACCGTATCAAAATTCAAAAATCACAATAAATGCTATTTAGGATGGTCAACTTTGAAGGGGAATATCCCTTAACACATAAATAATTGAGTGACTCACAGCCTACCAACTTAAAGCCTTTTGAATTAGCTTTCCAAAGCACTTGGTTTTACCTCATTCCGAGTTCAGATGAAGGATTTAAGCATATTTTCGTAGAACTCGTTTGTGCAGAAAATGCAGATTTCCAGTGAGCATTCGCGTCGCCTACGCAACACGGACCAGTGTTATTTTTGACCAGTTTATTTTGATATTGGTCCAAGAGTTTCAAGCCTTGGGCCCAAGGGTTCCCATACGTGTTTTTACCTATACTTAGCCTTATTTCACCCTCATATCATCCTCAATCCCCAATATCCTCTCAAACACTTAGGCTCATAGTTCACCTTAAATTCAAGTCCCAAAACTCAAGACCAATATTAAGGATTTCTTCAAGGATTTCATTCAAGCTTCAAGTCTCCATCTTCAATCTCTTTCAAGGGTTCTCCTAAGCTAAGGTATGTGGTGTTGAACCATTGGTTTCTTCCACCCATGGTGTCTAAACCCTCTGTTGCTTAATAATGCATGATTTAAAGTTTTTTTTACATGTGGGTCTTGTATATTGAGAATTTACTACACAGTAATTTTAGTTCATGAAAATATGTTGTTTCAGCATGTTTTGAGCTTCAAATCTTGGATCTAATGCTGGATTTGATGAGGGGTTTTGATGTGAATGCCTTGGGGTTGTTGCAAGGTGTTGATTGATAGTTTTACAATGGATTTTCTTGCATGCTTTCATCTCTAAAATTTCATGGTCTTTTTACCCCCATTACATGCCCCCAAGGTGTTTGATAAAATGTCCGATTATGGTTTCTTGAGAAAATGAAGGACTAAAGCATGAGATATGATATGATTGACTATATGATGACTAAAATGAGCTTATGTACACAATGAATACTATATAAAGTGTTGTGGTAGACCATTCCCAATTCGGGGGCCTAGTTGAGGGGTCAAAGACTCAACCACTAGGGTGATGGGTGCGATCATCACTAACCTTGATGAGGGGTCTGTACCTCACACACTAGGGTGATGGGTGCTATCATCACTAACCTTGATGAGGGGTTTGTACCTCACACATTAGGGTGATGGGTGATATCATCACCAACCCGAAGGGCTTTATACCTTGGAAATCTATCTTGGTCTCCTCTTCATATATGGTATCCTATATGAGTATGATTTACTTAAGCATGTTTCACTTATGCATTGAACATGCATGTCTTATTGCTATATTATGTCTATTGCCTAATGTTATGTATGTTGATCATGAAGCTTATCTTGTTGTATTGCATCCCACATATTTAGTATATTCAAACGTACTAATGCATACTCTATGCCTACATGATGTTACTATGTAGGAACTGGAGCTCCTATTGATACTTTTTATGGATAGATGGATTGTTCAAGTTAGCCTTGGGTGAGTCGTCCTTTCCGGGGATAATGACTATTCTCTTATGCTATGTTCTAAGACTATCTTTCTTTTATGTATGTATTAACTATGAGGGTGGGCCCGGTTGCTTGTCTTGGCCCCAACTCTTATCTTTGTAGTAGAGATGTTGTTGGACATGTTATGTATTATGCTTGAGCTTTGACTCACTTATGATATTCAAGCTATTTAAGTATAAATATCCCTCTCTCTCTCTCTCTCTCTCTCTCTCTCTCTCTCTCTGTCTCCCTTAGTCCCAGTTCTGCTTTTTTATGTTTCTTACGTTGTTTTACATTGCATCAGCGATCAAGGATGTGTAATGATATGATATGAGGCTTGTTTGGGGTCCCTTTGGGTTCCCCATTAGCCGGTCACATCTAGGCCCTAGGCTTGAGTCGTGACACAGTAGAAGGGTTAACTTTAAATGATCATATCTCCTTGTACAAAACAAATTAGGTGGCCAATGACTTTCCAAATTAGAGCTCTTTGAATTAGCTTTCCAAATGCATCTGGTTTCACCTAATTCTGAGTTCGAATCAAGAAGTTATACCCATTTTATTACAACCTATTTGTGTTGTGTTTCCTCCATTTTGGCTAAGGAGATCTCAATGGATTCTTTGTACAATCCGTGGTCCTTTGCACGAACCACGGAGCTTCTTCACGAGGCACCTGGAAACTTTTTGAAGCTCATTTTATTAATGGCTTTCCCATGATTTTTGTCTACTTCTAAGGGACGTTTATAACTTTCTAACCTATCCTAAACCCCTGAAATGACCAATACTCTATTCTTATTCAAATTTATTCCTCACACTTACAATATTCAAATTCTCTCATCTAAAGAACTCCTCTCAAGCGTACCATTGGAGAATTATCTTGGAGCTTAAGGAAGGCTCTTCTTCTTCTTCAATCAATTTCTTCTTGATTCTTCTTAATTACCTAAGGTATGTGATATTGATTCATAGTCCCTTTCAATCATGAAGACCCAAAACTCTTTCATTCTTTGATTTATGAAATTCAAGCTTACTTTCAATATGGGCCTTTTAAATTATTATTTATTTGATTCAATTGAGATACGGACTATGTTTAGTTGATGTTTATAAAGTGATTTAAGCCATAAAATGATGAAATGCATTGATATTATAAAGGTTTGAATATGCATGTTCCCTTTAAAGATTGATTTAAGCATGAGTAATCTTAAGTATGATTTAAATGTGAATTTACCTATGGATTTACTTGAGTTCTTATTATATTATTGATTTAAGTATGAATCTCTATTGCCTATGCTATTCTATGAATCTCTATTGCCTATGCTAGTCTCTCATCATTCATGTCATTTCCATAAATAAGCACTGATTTTCATAAATATTATGCAGTGGGTTAAGACCCAAGTATGTTCATAAATATGATTTTGATAAAAGTATGGTTATGACAAGAATATGATCACATAAGCTTATTTCATGATCATAATATCATTCATATCATATCTCATGCTTTGGACCTTCAATTTCTCAAGAAAACATAATCGGACATTTTATCAAATACCTTGAGGGTGTGTAATGGGGGTAAAAGAGCATGCAATTTAGAGATGAAATCATACAGGAAATAAAACCTTTAATCAACACCTTGCAACACCCCTAAGACATTAACATCAAAGCCCCTCATCAATTCCAACATTAGATCCAAGATTTGAAGCTCATAACATGCTAAAACAACCATACTTTCATGAACTAAAATCACTATGCCGTAAATTTCTCAATATACAAGACCCACACGTAAAATCAATTTTAAATTATGCAATATTAATTAAAAGAGGGTTTAGGCACCATGGGTGGAATGACCCAATGGTTCAACACTACATACCTTAGGTCTAGAGTTGCTTGGAATTGAGATTAAGAAGAGTGGAGGCTTGGAAATGGTCTTGGAATCCAATCTTGTTCTTAGGTTTCCTTGAAATTGAATTGGGGCTTGATGGAGGCTCTTGAGAGGATTTGGAGTGTGATTGAGATGAGAGTAGTGAAATTGGGTCCTTAAGATTAGAGTTTAGGTCTTCTAGGAAGGTTAAGGTAGCCTAAAATGCCATTAGTGAACGAATGGAAAAATTGGTAAAGTGTCGTCTTACTGAAGACTTCACTGGCCGTGTGGCACTCCACTGGTCATGTGGAGTGCCTGTGAGGCAAGAGTTAGATAGAAAAATGTAATTGGAACACTTGAGAAAAAGTTAGTATCGACGTCACTTTGACGACCACTTTCACGGAACGTGTAGTGTTACATGGACTGTGTACTGGTCCATCCCACCTCACTTAGATAAGAAAATGTTGCTGGCCACCACACGCCTAGGTGACACGGCCCATACCTATTCACACGAGCCATACAAGGTAGTCATGGACCATGCCTTAGCTTCCAATGCCACTCACACCTAGCCAAGCCTCCTAAAACACCTCCACGCCCCTCCTCACGCCAGTAGTGAATCACAAGACCCGTGCCACTGGTCGTGGATCAAGACTTAGCATTACCATATCATTTTTCAGCCCCAAACATTTCCCACGGCCCCTACAAGGCCACACTGCCCGTATGGGTGCCCGTGGGGCTTCACTGCACGGGAGAGTCTCACAAAAAGGGTCATAACTCCTTCATCCGACATCGGAATGAGGTGAAACCAAGTGTGTTGTGAATCTAACTCAAAGGTATTTCATTTGACATATCATAGGCCAACCTGTTATAAATGAGCTAAGAGTTATGCTAGTTTAAAGTTGAACCTTATATGAAACAACACCCAAAACTCAACTTGGATGTAAGTCTTGAACTTGTTTAGGTACCAGGAGTCTCCCATGAATCTAGTACACCCCCAACCTAACCAAATGAGGCTTGAAACATGGATATACAAGAGCATAAAAGTTACAGAGTGTCACAATATCTCTCCCTTGGGAACATTCGTCCCCGAATGTGAGGAAAACGTACACGAGGAAAGTAGTCATGAAGAGTTTTAGCCTAACATGGATGCAAAAAATGTATCTAAACATGATTTTCAAAAGTCTCTACATGAACACCAAAATGTACCATAAAACCTTGCCCATATAAACATGAATGCATACAATGGCTTAAGGCCGAAAATTAAGACTTGAAATCACATAGGGGACATAGGATTAGCACCTTAGGCTTGAGTGGAGTGGAAAAGATAAGGATATCATTTTTGCATGTTTGCTTCGGCCTCCCATGTAGCGCTTTCAACTTGTTGGTTCCTCCAAAGGACCTTAATGGGTGTCACTTCCTTGTTCCTCAATGTCTTCACTTGCCTATATAAAATTCGCATGAGACCTCCTCATAAGTCAAGTTATCCTCAACAACACCCACCACCTCAAGAGGGACAATGGCATTAGGGTCACCCACACATTTCCTCAACATAAAGATATGAAGCACCGGATGAACCAAGTTGATCTCACTAGGCAACTTTAACTCATAAGCTACCTTGCCAACCCTCTTCAAGACCTCATAAGGACCAACATACCTTGGAATCAATTTCCCCTTCTTACCAAAACAGACCGCACCTTTCATTGGAGAAATCTTCAAATAAACCCAATCATCCACTTTGAATTCAAGGTCCCTTCTACTCACATCGGCATAAGATTTTTGACGATTTTGGGCCGTTCTTAACCTTTCCCTAATCATCCTAACCTTCTCAAGAGCGTCCATAACTAGATCCGGTCCCAATAAGGCCACCTCTCCAACTTCAAACCAATAAACCGGTGATCTACATTGCCTCCCATAAAGAGCCTCAAAAGAAGCCATATCGATGCTAGAGTGACAACTATTGTTGTATGCGAATTCAATCAAAGGAAGATGGTCATCCTAACTACCTCTCAACTCCAATACACATGCCCTAAGCATATCTTCAAGGGTTTGAATGTTTCTTTCAGCTTGGCCATCCGTTTGGGGATGAAACACCGTACTAAGGTGAACTTTTGTACCAAGACCCCTTTGAAAAGACCTCCAAAAGTGTGAAGTGAATTGTGCACCTCGATCTGATATGATGGACAAAGGAAGCTCACGTAACATCACTAACTCATGGATGTACAACCTTGCATACTCTTCGGCCACGTATGTGGTCTTAACCGGTAGAAAATGAGCTGATTTCATCATCCTATCAACCACCACCCGTATCGAATCAAAACCTTTTCTAGTCTTGGGCAATCCAACTGCAAAATTCATATTAATACCCTCCCACTTCCAAGAAGGGATCTCTATATCTTGGGTTGGGACACCCGACTTTTGATGTTCATCTTTGACTTGTTGACAACTATGGCAACCGAAAATGAATTTGGCAATGTCCCCCTTCATGCCTCCCCACAAATACACATCCCTTAAGTCTTTATATATTTTGGTGGAACCGGGTGGATAGAATAAGAGGAATTATGGGCTTCATCAAGAATTCTTTCCCTCAAACCATTAACACAAGGCACACACAACCCACCTTGGTATCTAAGGGCCCCATCTCCCCCTTGGGAGAAAACCTTTATCTTTCCCCCTTTCACCAAAGCCTTCAACTCAAGCAAGGAGAAGTCTAGATCTTGTTTTGCTAACACCTCATCAACCAATGAAGATTTGGAACCATCAATCACAACAACACTACTACCCAGATCTTCCAACCTTACCCCCAACCTAGACAATCTATGGACCTCCCTAGCCATCTCCCTATCACCACCACCCACATGAGCTAGGATACTCATAGACACCTGACTCAAGCATCCGCCACAACATTTGCCTTACCTGGGTGGTAATGCACACTCATGTTATAGTCCTTAAGAAGTTCTAGCCAACTTCTTTGCCTCAAGTTGAGATCTTTTTGAGTGAAGACACATTGAAGACTCTTATGAACGGGGAAGACATCAACATGCACCCCATACAAATAATGACGCCAAATTTTTAATGCAAACACCACGGCATCCAATTCAAGATCATGGGTAGGGTAGTTCTTTTCATACCACTTTGAGTTACCTAGAAGCACAGGCTATGACCTTACCATTTTGCATGAGCACATAACCCAAACCAACCCTAGATGCATCATAATACATGAAAAAACCCTCAAGTCCATCCGATAGTGACAATATAGGAGTGGATACAAGCCTATCTTTCAATGTTTGGAAGCTTTTCTCACATTCATCGGTCCACACAAACTTAACCTTCTTTTGAGTCAATTTTGTCATAGGGGAAGCCGTGTAGGAGAACCCATTCACGAACCTTTTATAGTAACCCGCAAGGACCAAGAATCTCCTAATATCCGACGGGTTCAATGGTCTAGGCCAATTCCTAATCACATCAGTTTTCTGAGGATCCACTTTTATACCATCCCCCAACACCACATGACCCAAGAATGTAACCTCCTTTAACCAAAAATTCACACTTTTCATATTTAGTATACAATTTCTCTTCCCGCAACCTTTGCAACACAACCCTTAAATACCCCATATGCCCCTCTCTACTATGTGAATATATCAAAATATCATCAATAAAGACCACAACAAAGGAATCAAGGTAGGGTTTGAAGACTCTATTCATTAAGTCCATGAAGATGATCGGTGTATTGGTTAACCCAAAAGACATCACCACGAATTCATAACGCCCATATCTAGTCCAGAAGGCCGTCTTGGGAATATCACACTATCTCACCTTCACTTGATTATACCCGCACCGAAGATCAATCTTAGAGAAAAAGATAGCCCCTTGCAATTGGTCAAACAAGTCATCAATCCTTGGAAGAGGATACCTATTCTTTATAGTGACCCTATTGAGTTGTTGGTAGTCAATGCACATCCTAAGTGACCTATCCTTCTTCTTTACAAACAACACTGGTACACCCCAACGTGATTGGCTAGGCCTAATAAATCCCTTCTCCAACAAATCCTTCAATTGCTCCTTTAACTCCTTCAACTCTGCCGGGGCCATGTGATAAGGGGGAATGGAGATAGGTTGATTATTGGGAAGGAGATTTATGCCAAAATTTATCTCTATTTCGGAAGGGACACCGGGAAGGTCATTTGGGAAGACATTAAGAAACTCATTTACAATCAGAACTAACTCTATGGAAGAGACTTTGGACTCCACACCTTCGACTCTCACAAGATGATACAAATAACCCTTGGAAATCAACCTCTAGGCTTTAATGCATGAAATGAATCTACCCTTGACCACCACATCATGACTTTCCCACTCAAGGACGGGTTCAATTGGGAAGTGAAACTTGACCCTACGGGTTCTACAATCGATAGAAGCATAGTATGCATGCAACCAATCCATCCCAAGAATAATATCAAAATCAACCATATCTAATTCACAAGATCACAGGGCAAGATTTTATGCAAGAAGCAAACCGGACAATTTCTATACACTTTCCTAGCAATAATTGATGCACCTATAGGAGTAGACACCTCGTAAGACTCATGCAACAACTTTGACTCAACATGGAACTTTTTCGCAACCAAGGGGGTAACAAAGGAAAGGGTGGCACCTGGATCAATCAAAGCATATACATCAAGATCAAAGATTTTCAAAATACCGGTAACAACATTGGGAACCTCACCAACCCCTTGCCTCCCATGTAGACCATAAAACATGTTGTGCGTTGGGGCATCACCTTGAGGGCCACATCTAACCAATGGAACCGCATTTGTACCCCGGCCCTTACCACAGCTTCTGGACAATCTACCTTCTTGTGACCAAGCTCTCCACACTCAAAGCATGCATTAGAACCCTTCAAACATGGACCCCCATGCATCCTTCCACATTTAGGACACACTTCTATAGGAGCCACTCTACCACACCTTGAGGCCTAGGGAAGTCATTGGCGAATCTCCTATTAGTAGTATAGAAAGTCCCTTGTCCTTGGTGAAATCTAGCACCCTTTTGGAACTTACCCTCAAAGCAGGCCTTCTTGGCCTCATGGCCCCTCATCTTTCTCAACTTCTCTTTTTCTATTTGCTCGGCATAGGTCATCAACCGAGACAAATCCATATAACTAAATAAGTAAGGTAGACAGACATTCTTCACTTACTAAGTCGGAAACCCCCATAACAAACTTATTCATCCTTGTCCTATGAATGGCCACCAAGTGAGGAGCATACTTTGAAAGTTGATTAAATTTGAGGGCGTACACCCTCACACTCATACCACCTTTTTTTCAAGTTAATAAACTCAACCATCTTTGCTTCCCTAAGCTCAAGAGGGAAGAATCGATTAAGGAAAGTCAATTTGAATTCCTCCCAAAGCACCACGTAGCCATTGCCCTTTTCACCTTTCCATTGATCAAACCAAATTTGAGCCACCCCTTTGAGTTGGTATGCCGCCAACTCTGCCTTCTCATTTGGTCCAACACCCATAATAGACAAGATTTTGTAGATTTTATCGATAAATTCTTGGTGGATCTTCATCCACCTTTGACCCATGAAAAATTGGAGGATTCATCCTCATGAAGTCCCTTACCATAACTCCCGGGGTAGTAGCATGAGGGGCTTGGGCCCCTTAATGGACTTAGTTGGCCACCACTTGGGCAAGCATAGTAAGGGCATCCCGGAGCTCACCATTGGTAGG
Source organism: Solanum clarkiae (assembly GCA_011800125.2). Classification (NCBI taxonomy): domain Eukaryota; kingdom Viridiplantae; phylum Streptophyta; class Magnoliopsida; order Solanales; family Solanaceae; genus Solanum; species Solanum clarkiae. Next base: position 24,753 of record JAABOM020067908.1, on the reverse strand, counting down.
TTGTTCCTCGGGAGTTTGGGCCCTTCTTCCTCTAGTATTTAGCATGATCTATCATAGAAACGAACAATCATTAGTGGGGAAATACTTACCACAACTCTATAGCATGACTTAGGACATGAAGAAGGGAAATATTTCCTACAACGCTTCATAGGCTCCTATCCATAGTAGGCAATAGGCATAATATAGTAATATGACATGTATGATTGATGCTAAAGTAAAACATGCTTGAGTAAATCATGTTCATATAAAACATCATATGTGAAGAAGAGACCAATCTAGCTTTCCAACCTTGGTTGGTTGATGATGGTCACACCCCAATCATCATAGGTCGTGAAGTATAAACCCCTCACATGGTTACCCGGGCTCTTATATCCCCGGATTGGGCATGGTCTAGTTCAACACTTTATATAAGATTCATCATAAGCTCTAATGCAATATCTCATGTAGAAATAATCATGTCATAAGCTTATTTAATCATCATAACATCATTCTTATCATATCTCACGCTTTGGACCTTCAATTTCTCAAGAAAACATAACCGAACATTTTATCAAATACTTTGGGGGTGTGTAATGAGGGTAAAAGATCATGCAAATTAGAGATGAAATCATGTAGGAAAATTAGTGGTAAAACCTTTAATCAACATCTTGCAATACCCCCAAGATAGTCACATCAAACCCCTCATCAATTCCAACATTAGATCCAAGATTTGAAGCTCATAACATGCTAAAAGAACCATACTTTCATGAACTAAAATCACTGTGTAGTAAATTTCTCAATGTACAAGACCTACATGTAAAATCAACTTTAAATCATGAAATATTAACTAAAGAGGGTTTAAGAACCATGGGTGGAAGGATCCAATGGTTCAACACCACATACCTTAGGTCTAGAGTTGCTTGAAATTGAGATTGAGAAGAATGTAGGCTTGGAAATGATCTTGGAATCCAATCTTGTTCTTGGGTTTCCTTGAAATTGAATTTGGGCTAGATGGAGACTCTTGAGAGGATTTGGGACTGTGATTGAGATGATAGTAGTGAAATTGGGTCCTTAAGATTAGAGTTTAGGTCTTCTAGGAAGGTTAAGGTAGCTTAAAAAGTCAAAAATGGTCATTAGGATAATTAGCATTTACGAAAATGCCATTAATGAATGGATGGAAAAATTGGAAAAGTGTCGTCTTATTGAAGACTTCACTGGCCGTGTGGCACACTACGGGTCGTGTGGAGTGCCTGAAAAATAGAATTGGAACACTTGAGAAAAAGTTAGCGTCGACGTCACTTTGATGGCCACTTTCACGGACTGTGTAGAATTACACGGACCGTGTACTAGTCCGTCCCACCTCACTTACACAAGAAAATGTTACTGTCCACCACACACCCAGGTGACATGGCCCGTACCCCTTCACACGAGCTGCACAAGGCAATCGTGACCCATGCCTTTGCATCCAATGCTACCCACGCCTAGCCAAGCCTCCTAAAACACCTCCACGCCCCTCCTCACGACCAGTGGTGAGCCACACGACCGGTGCCACTGGTCGTGGATCAAGACTTAGCCTTACACACCATTTTGCATCCCTAAACATTTCCTACGACCCGTACAAGGCCACACTGCCCATATGGTTCCCGTGGGGCTTCACTGCACGGGCGGGTCTCATAAAAATAGTCATAACTCCTTCATCCGACATCAGAATGAGGTGAAACCAAGTGGGTTGTGAAGCTAACTCAAAGGGATTTCATTTGACATCTCGTGACCCATGCAGTTCCAAATGTGCTAAGAGTTATGCTAGTTTAAAGTTGACCCTTATATGAAACAACACCCAAAACTCAACTTAGATGTAAGTCTTGAACTCGTTTAGGTACTAGGAGTCTCACATGATTCTACTACACCCCCAAACTAACCAATTGATGCTTTAAATATGAATATACACGAGCATAAAGTTACGAAGTGTCATAAGCAAGAACATAAGTACCAAACTAAGGGTGTTCCTTCAACTTCTTCTCTTCCAATTGCATTTGTAGTCACAGCTCTTACCATCACATACATAAAACATCCCCTAAATATCATAATATATCAGGAGAAATGTGAACTTACGGTATCCAAGAATTATCACATAAGTTTCTACTAATGTTACACTTTAAACTCTAAAATAAGCTCACAATTGAAGTTAAAGGGGACTCCCCTCTATGACTATCCCAACATGCACAAACCACCAGCAGACCTCCCCATGAGATCACATCATGTAAAAGGGACCACTCTGACCTCATTGACATATATAAAGTTGCCTAACTAACTCAAGCATAAAAATGCAGTAGCTTACCTTACTTGTTGGAGATTCTTGCTCTCTTAACTTATATCTTCCAAGGGATGAACTCTCCTTCAATCCTAGCTTAAGATATGGGATAATACTCAAGAACCCTAGGGGTTTCTATGGCTGCTATATGAAGATAGAATAGGAAGAAAGAGAACCTTATAAATAAGATTTTTCTCATGTATAAAATGGCTAAAGAGCTGGTTATATTTCCTTTTAAAGGGACCAACTTTGGCTGACTTTCTATTCAATTTTTTGCCATAATTTCAAGTAGCTGATGCACCTACTTAGCCTTTTAGCTTGGGCCTTTTTAGACTTCAACTTATTGGGCCTTGCCTGCCCATTCTTCTCCTTTTTCCTTCAAATGGGTTGGGCCATAATTTCTATTAAATGATTTGTGACTTTGGGCCCTATATGATGGCAAATAAGCCTTAGTAGGTGGTGCACCTACTTGGCCCTTTAGGATGGTCAAAAAGTCTAAGTAGGTGATGCACCTACTTTCTTCGTTAACTCAAGCAAGCAACTCTTTTATCTTACCTCATTTTTCCAAATCTTAATCTCCTATATTATATCTCATTACTTCACTTTAGACTTTTAACCAAATAACACCTTACTATCTTGAATTTACTCTTGTTGAGTTTAACTTGAACTCTTCCTTGCTGAAATATGCAGGGGAATATCGTACACCTCTCGATCCAATTCAAACTACCACTATTCTTATGAAAAACCTTAGTCCCTCACCTACACCATAAGGCTATGTCAAGTGTCACATAAATAGGACTAACATATAGAGAATATGGAGTGTTACATCCTCCCCCCTTAGGAATTTTCATCCTAATACGTATCATATAATACACATAAACGTATATTTACTTGTCAATGCCTCAACTCTGACTTTTTCATCTTTCTCAATGGCTGAAAGAGATGGGGGTACTTGGATTTCGTTGCTTCTTCCACTTCCAAGGTAACCTCTTCTACTTGCTTGTTCATCCATAGTACTTTTATGAAAGCTACTTCTTTATTTTTTAACTTCTTAACTTGTCGATCCAAAATATCAATACATACTTCTTCATAAGTGAGATCTTCTATAATCTGTACATCTTCGGCTGGAGTGATACAAGATGAATCACCTATGCATTTTCAGAGTATTGAAACGTGAAACATTGGGTGAAAAAAATACATTTATAATCCCTTCTATGAGGCAAATTTTTAGAAAATAACCCAAGAGTACATAAATTTATAGATAACTCGAAAGAACATAAATAATCTTTATATAAATAAGAAATGTTAATTTAAAATCATTTTGATTATTTATGTGCTTTCGAGTTATCTATAAATTTATGTTCTCTTGGATTATTTTCTAAAACTTTGCCTCATATAAGGGATTATAAATGTATTTTTTCCATAGAAAGCTCTTGGGGTAGCTCTAATTCATATGTAACTTGGACATCTCTTTTAACAATCTTATATGGTCCTATGTAGCGTGGACTGAGATTTCCCCTTTTTACCCAATTTCATTACCTCTTTCATTGGAGACATCTTTAAGAACATCCAATCTCCTACGGAAAATTCTATCCCTTTGCTTCTAACATTTGCATATGATTTTTGTCGACTTTGAGTTAATGCTAGCCACTTTTCTATTATCTTAACTTTTTTCATAGCTTGATAGACATGATCTAGCCCAAGTATGACAGGTTTACCAACTTCAAACCAACCGATTGGTGACCTATACTTTCTTCCATACAAAGCTTCATAAGATGCCATTTTTTATACTTGAATTGTATCTATTATTGTAAGCAAATTCAATAAATGGCAAATAATCATCCCAACTGCCTTTGAAGTCTAAATATACAAGCTCGAAACATATCCTCAAGTATTTGGATTATGCGTTCTACTTGACCATCCATTTGTGGGTGAAAGGCTGTGCATAAGTTCACTTGCGTCCCTAAGCTTCTCTTCTCTGGAATGACTTCCAAAAATTTATAGTGAATTGAGATCCCCTATCGGATACAATAGAGATTGGCACTCTGTGCAGCTGCACTATCTCTTTAATATACATTCTTGCATATTTTTCAACTGTATGAGTAGTTTTGACTGGCACAAAATGCGCTGATTTGGTGAGTCTATTAACAACTACCCATACAGAGTCGATCTTTTGAAATGAATGAGGTAACTCAATAACAAAATCTATGTTGATCATGTCTCACTTCCATATTGGATGTTCTATATGCTGAATATAACCTCCAGGCTTTTGGTGCTCTTCTTTGATATGTTGACAGCTCGGACACTAGGCTATGGATTCTACAATATCCTTCTTCATTTCCCCCTACTAGTACAAAGTCATGGTACATTTTGGTTGAGCCTGGATAGATCGAATATCTTGACTGATGTGCTTCCATCATAATTCTCCCTTTTAGACCATCTAAATTAGGTACACATAATCTATTTTGACATCATAGTATTCCTTCTTGTGTGAGCTCAAATACCTTAGTCATACGTTGCTATACATATTCCTTAAGCTATATAAAATGGGATCTGTGTACTGTTTCTCTTTCACTTCTGCTATCAATGAGGATTTTGCTGCATTTTGCACAATAACTCCTTCAACTAGAGATTCAAGAAGGCAAACCCCCAGGCTAGTTAATTGATGTTGATCTTTACTTACCCCTTGTCTCATTGCAGCCTACCCAAAAGTGGTTGCCATTATCTTACGGCTTAAAGTATCCGCTACCACATTTTTCCTTCCGGGGTGATACAAAATATCGATGTCATAATCGTTCAACAACTCAAGCCATCTTCGTTACCTTAGGTTCTGGTTCTTTTGCTTAAAGATATATTTTAGACTCTTGTGATCGGTATACATGTCAACATGAACTACATACAAATAGTTACGCCGTATATTCAAAGCAAATATAACTGCCAGTAGCTCCAAATCATGGGTTGTATAGTTTTTCTCATGTGGACGCGATTGCCTTGAGGCATAAGCTAGTGCCTTACCATATCGCATTAGGACATATCCTAGGCCCACTCTCGAAGCATCACAATACACCGTATAACCTTCAGTTCCATCAGGAAGTACCAATATAAGTGTTGTCGTTAATTTATTTTTGAGCTTTTAAGAAGCTTTTTTCACATGTATCGCTCCATTGGAACTTGGCTGCCTTATGCGTTAGCTTTGTTAAAGGTGCATAAATAGAAGAAAATCCTTCGACAAACCTTCTATAATCACCTTCCAGCCCAAGGAAACTACGCACCTATGTAGGTGTTGTAGGCCTTGGCCAGTTCTTCACAACTTCTATCTTTTGGGTATTAATCCTTATTCCTTCATCAGATACAATGTGCCCCAAGAATGCCATAGATCTTAACCAAAACTTGCACTTAAAAAACTTTACATATAACTTACGATCACGAAGAATTTGTAACACTTGTCGTAGGTGATTACCATGATCCCCTTCTGATCTTGAATACACCAAAATGTCATCTATGAATATTATCGCGAATAGATCCAGAAATGGATTAAACACCCAATTCATCAAATCCATTAAGACAACTGGTGCATTTGTTAGCCCAAGTTACATGATTAGGAGCTCAAATTGTCATACTATGTTCGAAAAGCTATCTTGGGTATATCTTGATTTCTGACTCTCACTTGGTGATAACCCGACCTCAAGTCAATCTTCGAAAAATACTTGGCACCCTGTAACTGATCAAATAAATCATCAATCCTTTGGAAGAGACATTTGTTCTTTATCGTCACCTTATTTTATTATCTGTAGTCAATGCACATCCTCAATGAACAATCTTTTTTGCGTACAAATAAAACTAGTTCTCCCTATGGGGACATACTAGGCTATATAAATCCCTTCTCTAGCAAATATTTTAATTGCTACTTTAACTCTCGTAATTCTTCTTGGGCCATTCTATATGGGGGAATAGATATAGGTTCTGTATCTGGGAGCACGTCAATTCCAAACTCAACTTCTTGTTCAGGAGGCAAACCTAGGAGATCTTCAGGAAATACATCTGGAAATTCGTTTACCACCAGAATATATTAAAGGGTTGGGGGATCCACATCTATATCTCTTACCGTCACTAAATGGCATATGTAGCCTTTGTACACCATCTTTCTTGCCTTAAAATAGAAAATAAACCTACCTCTTAGCAACCCAATATTACCTTTTCATTCAATGACTGCCTCCTTTGGAAAATGGAATTGCACCATCTTAGTTCGGCAATCCACCATGGCATAACAAGAAGCCAACCAATCCATACCCATTGGCATAGACACTTCAAATGGTTTAATCAATAATTTGGGCACTCTTTGGAACTTCCCAACAATTAATAGAGTAACGTATCGTAGGTTCGATCCTAGATCAACTAATGCATACAAAATATGTGAAAAGATGTACAATGTACATGTAATCACATTCAGGGGATCCTCCAAATTTTACCATCTCCTAGAACATATGTGCAATTTTGAGCTCCACTAGAACTAGTTGCTCCTCTAACACCCCTACCACAACCTGAAGACAATTGCGGACCCCTACCTTATAAAGGCACTGCTGACGATGATGTAACAACTGATCTAGTAGCTTGGGCCATACCACCTGCGTCCTTTTGAGGGCAATTTCTCACCATATGACCCTGTGTACCACACCAAAAATATATATTTATCCCAAACTGACACGTACCTATGTGAGTCCTTCTACGTTGCTTACAAGGTTGTCGAGCAAGTCTTGATTGCTTCATACTCCCTTGCTCTTGGTACTCTACTGTCATGAATCTTGGATTTCACCTTGTTGCTCTAATTGATTGCCACTGGACCCTTGATATCGAGGTGGAGCACTAGTTGTAGAGTAGGATAATGATGGGTGATTTATTAGATAATTGATGCCTAAACTCACCTTGGGATGGTGTAAACTACCCCGTCGATCTAGCCCTCTTGGACTGTGCTCTTTTTGACTCTTGTATCCTCTTCTTTTGTCATTGATCCTCTACTTTTGTGAAAAGCTTGCCTCCTTGCTATATCCATGTCTTTATTCAAGGAAGCAATTGTATAATCTCTAACAAGGTAGGAATCTAATCTATCCATGTATCGATAAACTCGGTCTCCATAGTAGCAACCATGTTAGAAGCATACCCAGCCAAGAAATTAAATTGGAGACTATACTCTCTCATGCTCATACCCCCTTGGTAGAGATTTAAGAATTGATCTGCATGAGCCTCTCGAATCTCTAATGGTAGATAGTTGTCGAGAAATGCCTTTTTGAACTCTTTCCAACTAATTGGAGATGCATCCGTACCCTTGGATTGCTTCCAAGCTTTATACCATAACATAACTACACCCTTCAATCTATATGTTGCTCTCAACAACTTCAATACTGCTTACACGCATAACATCTAAGGTCCATTGGATTTGATCAATAAAGTCTGATGGATCTTTTTGTGGATCTAACCCAGTGAATGAAGGAGGGTCCAAATTAAGAAAACATGTATCCAAGTGCTAGATGCCCTATCTACACCACTGGTAACCCCAACTGGACCTTCTTGCCTTTGGCCTTGATCGACAACTATACAAGTCAATACTTGGACCGCATTCCTCAAATCTTGCTCAGTAGCACTAATAGGAGGCTCTTAAGATGTTGTTGTCCTCCTTAGCTCTTCTGGAGGTAGAGGAGTTGGGGAACTCTGTGATAAAAACTCATCTGGAATCTCACTTTGATTAGGTCAAGCTCATGATTGGATGGTCCCTTCTCCAAAATCTATTACTTATCTATACTTTTTCTCATTGTAATAGTAATCATTTGCTAGAAATAAAACAAACAATTTAAGGGTTAGATATAATCCACCTGCGATAATGGATCTATGGTATGATCTAGGAAATGAAATAAAAGAGGCAACTCCTAAATATCTTGTAGCCTCATGTTTATAGATGTGGTGCACAAGACACCCAAAAGCAAGACTCTACATGAACATGACTTTGTAGATTCCCTAGGATGACTTACTCCGATACCACTTTTTTCACACCTCCAAATCTATAAAGGCGGACAAACACCTGATGCCCTCGAGGCCTGAGAGAACCAAAATATAACTTATGCTTATTATGTATATGACTATGACAACTACATATTGGTGAAACTTCATACAAGCAATTAACATAAGAGATCAAAATAGGTAGCATCAAAACTTACATACTGGACTTGACCGTTGAGGCCACAACTATTTAAAGACAAAGATGCAATTGAACTACATACAATAAGTCTACGAAACCTCTATAAGATAACATAGGTCAGGATAGGCCCCACTTACCTTGAACTATTATACAATACCAAAATGCACATATTAAATGCTCAATAATGCCCCAGATTAACTTGGAGCTCACCAAAAGCAGCTGAGTGTCGGGTGTGCCTATACTGGAGGTCTACTAGCTAGAGTACCTGTACCTGTTGCATGGATTACAGCATCCCTCAAGAGGGATGTCAGTACGAAATAATGTACTGAATATGTAAGGAAATAGCATAAGGAAAATGAAAACTCAAGTAAAATCAAGTAGAGATATATAAATGCACATACTATAATAAAAAACTACTTGGGTTATACTTAGAGAACCATGTACATAATATTTTTTTCTTTACTTTTCTGTGTTTTATAAACTTCTTTAGGCATGTATTACATGTGACCAACTGACCAATGGTTAAAAGAGGATGACCCATGCCAGACATTTTAACCCCTGGGATGTTGTCCTCATAATGGTACAAATCAGGATCGACCCATACTAGGATCTCGCCCCCAATCCGCCATCCTTATGCACAAGTGAGATCAACTTATACTAGGCTTTTGCCCTTGGGCTGCCACCTACACACTATGAACACTGTTTCAAGTTATTCTTTAATACTTTGAGATTGTTTCTTTGGTAGTCATGATGATTTTTAAGCTTCGAAGCTACGTACCAGTAATATAAGATAGGACAATATTCTCTCAAGACAATACAATAATATAGAAAACAAGTGTGACATTGACATACTACTTAGGAGCTTAAATGACACAAATAGCTCCACGGATGAAAGTAGATTCCTCAGGATAGTTCTCGAAAACGTAAAATGACATATTTACTAATAGGCAATACTGTTATGGAATAGCTCTTGGGAAGCTCACTTGTTGATAGTGACAAGAGTATTGGATTCCATGCCATAGAATATGGAATAGGATAACCTTACATACCCTGTTATACCACCTTGTTACCACTGCAATGTAACCTCCCTTTTTTCCAAATATTTATTTACAATTGAGTAGGTGATGAAACTAGTATTAGTAGTTAATAAAATATGTAGGCAGTTCACTCACACCCACAAGTTTTACCCGGGCAGCAAGAATGTAAGTACCAAACTAAGGGTGTTCCTTTAACCTCTTCTCCTCTAATTGTATTTATGGTCACATCTCTTACCATCACATACATAAAATAGCCCCTAAATATCATAATATAGTAGGAGCAATGCGAACTTATGGTATCTAAGAATTGTCACATGAGTTTTTACTAACATTACACTTTAAACTCTAAAATGAGCTCACAATTGAAGGTAAATGGGACTCCCGTCCATGACTGTTCCAACATACACAAACCACCAGCAGACCTTCCCATGAGATCACATTATGTAAAAGGGACCACTCTAACCTCATTGACCCATAAAAGTTCCCTAACTAACTCAAGCACAAGGCGATGTCGATATTAGGGCTCGAACATTACACGGTCCCATTGGAGCTTGAAAATTTTGTTTTTGGGAAGTTTTGGACTAAGGTGATGCTTCATGGAAGCTCCCATGGTCCGTGTGAGTCACACGGCCCGTGCAGAGCCTCCATGGAATGGCCCTTGGTCTTATAAGGGTGTTTGACCCTCAAATGTGGTGATTTAAACTAAGGCACCCCACACATGGACTCCTCACGGTCTGTGTGACACCTCACAGACCATGTGGTGGGCCTTTTGGTGGCCTTGTCTTGAAATCCCACAATTTTGGGACCAAGTGTGGTGACACGGCCGAGTACATTGTCCGTATGGCCTTCTGTATAGTTTTCAGAGTGAAATTTTTTTAAGTATGGAATCACCATCTCATAAATTCATCGTGGGAAATTTTTTCTAAGGGGAGGGATACGAGCATTGTCACGGCCTGTTTGACTCTACACGACCTTGTGGTCTCCCATGAGGGTGATTACATCGAAAATTTTGAAGTATGGGATTACCATTTTGGTCCTTCGTCAAGTATAATTTTTCCAAATGTTGGTTCACAGACAAGTATACGATCCTGTAATGTGTCACAGGCAGTATAGTCCTCTCGGAAGCATTGATGTTCAATTTTACAACTCGTTTCATTAATAGTATTTTCATAATTATGGTTTATTCTAAGGGTCTATTGTGACTTCCTATGCTACCTAAAGACTTCCTAATGACCTAAAATCTATTCCTCTCATTCAAATTCATTCCTCACATTTAAAATTCTCTCAAGCCTCTCTCAAAGAACTCTAGTAGGAATTAAGCTTGGGGATCAAGGAAAGGGTCTTTCTTCACCAAATTTCTTCCTATTTCTTTTTGGTTAGCTAAAGTATGTGGGTTTGATTCTTGGTCCCTTTCAACCATGAAAACCCAAACTCTTTTCACGAATTTTAGCTTACTTTAAATATGCTTTTTCGATATTACTGTTTATTAAATTCAATTGATGTATGAGCTATGTTTATCTATAGATTTTAAAGTGAATTAAGCCCTAATATGATGAAATGCATTGAGGTTATGAAGTTATAAAAGTGCATGTCCCCTTTAAAGCTTGATTTGTGCATGGGTAATTCATATTATGATTTAAATGTGGATTTAATTATGTTTTCACTTGAATTTCAATATGTATTATTGATTTAAGTTTTAATCTCTATTACCCATGCTATTCTCATATCATTCATGGCATATGCATACATGACTATGGTTTTTATGAAGTTTATGAAGTGGGTCAAGACCCACCATGTTTATGTATATGTTTTTGATAAGATTATCGTTATGATAAGAATGTGATCATACAAATGTCTAAGATTATGGCTCATTGAGCAATTATGGGTGTTTACACCACTATATTTAAGAGAACATCGATTGAGATTTGAGAAGGGGTGGGCTATACCAAGGGTCCACTTATTTCTCAAGAAGGTGCTCCAAAAGAGCTATTCCTATGCATGGAAAGTATTCATGAAGAATGTTTTGGCCTTTTGCCTATTATGCATGATTATGACGAATGTGATTTGGCCTTTAAGCCTATAAATGCATGTAGACAATTTAAAAGCCTTATGCCTCTTTTATAAGCATGACTATATATATGTATTCTACTGGGATGATAACCTAGCATTGATGGGATTGGAGGCAGGGTGGGCTATCCCCAAGGGTCCATATTTCTTTCTCTTGAAATATGTGCCTAACATAGGTATATGTTTATGCCCTAAGGGGGAAAAGAAGAAGAAGAATGTTAAGGATCTACCTTTGGAAAGTAGGTCACCTCTTTATCCATTGTGGGGGAGACGACGGAGTTCTAAGTTATAGCTCACTTGGTCTCATGTTGGTTACAGTCCCATCCTCAATATATATAAAGTATTTTTGCATCCATGCATCATGTACCTCATGCAATTTTGATATATTATTCTCTTGATATATGGTTCTTTCTATATATGTGCCCTTGTCATTTAACATTAAATATAGGTTTAATGAGTCCATGTGTATTGCATGCCCGCGTACTTAGTATATTCAAACGTACTAACACATACTTTTTCCTACATGATCTAATCATGTAGGGACCGAAGAGTACATTCACCCACCATATGACATCTAACTTGGATCTTGAGATTTGCTTGTCGTGATAAGTCCTATCTTCCAAGGATAACACACTTTTCCTCTACCTATGGTGCTTAGTTTATTTTATTTACTTTGAGGGTAAGCCCGGGACATGTCTTGGCTCCCGTATTATCTTATGATTAGAGACATTGTTGGACATCTCATAAACCTCCTTACATTTATGTGCTAAATGTTGTATTTGGAGAATTATATTATGGATATGGTTATATCATTATGGTTTGATTGTAAGCTTATGTTATGGATTCATGTTATGATGTGAAAGATCCTAAGTCCCGTATTACCCATTATAGTGAGTCATACTTACCTGCCCTTTAGTCTTATGTGCTATGTGCTGTGCAAATCCATGTTACTCCCTATCCCCTATTATATCCCTATAGCATCCCTTGGAATTATTTCTTTAGAAATCATATGCGCTTCTGAACCGATGATGTGTGAATGGATGCTACGAGGCTTATTTGGGGACTCTCGAGTTCCCTTTCGCCATGTCACTCCTAGACCTTAGGTCCGGATCATGACAAGGGTTAGTAATGTCAACTGTGGAGATGGACCAAATCACGTAGTAAAATTTTCCTCTCGCTTGGATCAAAGGGTTTGGTAAACTTAACTTACCGTTCTTCATGTTACACACTAAAAAAGAGTTTGATTATCTAGTAGTACCACATTAGGGAATCATGGGGAACATAATACCATCGTTACTCTTTATATTGATTTCAAACTTGTCTTAGTTTAGAATTATTATTCATACTTGTTACAAACCCCCCTTCCGGGAGATAAGTAGGTTAATTCACTTGAACTACTTTAAATTCTTCTAAGTCTACCATATTCTCTATGGGATCAACCCTAACCTCGGTTATGTTATATATCTTGACAACAACCGCTTTAGCCTTCAAAAGCTTGGGCGACGTAAAATTTTAGCATCGTTGCTGGGGAATACGACTAAACTTGTTTAATTTGAGTAGTTCAGGAATTAATCATTGTTTTATGTTTTTGTGTAGTGCATGCCCAACACGCAAAGTCGAGGCATTCCCTTAACTCTGTTTGACCTAGAGATCCAGTGAAAAGTAAGAAGGATGACCTAAGATAATGCGAACAATGAGGTTAATGCAACTCTGAATTAGAACCAAAATGAGAATGAGAATAACAACAACCCACCTCCTCTTGAGGACATTGACCCACCGCTATAAGACTCCAATGTCAAAGCTTATAAGTGGAATCAATATCGGCTGAATCTTATAGCTATGGATGTGGATGGAGCCATTGTGTTACCACCACTACTTGATGACACAAAATTCATGGTCTCAAGTGGGTTGCTTCAGATGCTACAAAATCATGGGTTATCACGGCCATACCATCAGAGGATCTGCATAGCCATCTACATAATGTTATGTTTGTCTGTAAGAGTGTAATGGGAATACATAATCTATCTATGGATGTTTTTAGGTTTTGTGTCTTCCTATTATCTCTGACAGGCAATGTACCACTATGGCAATTTAAGCTCCCACGGAGTTCGATCACCTATTGGGTTGAGTTGCAGAAGGCTTTTTTAGAGAGGTTCTTCCCGAGATCGAAGAAGCTCAAGTTGAAGGATCAGATCAAGAACTTTGAGAAACTTCCTACTGACTTGGTGAGTAATACATGGGAGGATTCACAAAGTGTTTGACAAGTGTCCCTGACCATAAAATTGTTGATGATACCTTGGTGAAGATATTCTACAGTTCCTTGGATGAGAATAACCAAGCATGTATTAATACCATCATGGGGGGCATGTTTTTAGATCAACCATTTACAAGGGTTGCTAAGAATTTGGAAAAGGTGGTCAAGATGAATCATGCATGGGGTTGAGAGACAGATCCTCTACCAAGAGCTCATGTGCTGTTGCTATTAGTTCGGAGCAAGCTAAAACAAATAGGGAGATAATGCAAGAGCTTGCTCGGATAAGTATCAATATGGAGGTGATGATGAAGCAGAATTAGGAATGAGTTAATGTAGTTGTTTATCAGCCTCCACAAGCCCCGATGTACAAGAAGCCTTATTATGAGGAGGACACTTGCTTTATTGTTGATCAAATTGGGGATTTTCAGACCAACATCGAAGGGTCTAATCAGGACTATTGGCGCCAAGGTCATGGAAACCAAGTTCAAAACTATAATTGAGATGGCTCTTTTAGATATACTGTGGAGGTTATTACAACAGGAATAGGGGCTAGGATAGAGATGTCGATTGGGGTCGCAGAGATGGCTACAGAAATGGTCCTTATGTGTCACACACAATCGTTATATCGATGCTAGTAGTTCCAGAGTTGAGAGATGTTTGATTGACTGTTCAAGAAGGCTGACACACATGATAAGACCTTGAGAGGGATGAAGTCTGACATCTCCAACAAAAATTAAAAAATCGAGTCTCATTCTGTTGCTATCAAACAGTTGGAGAAATAGGTTTGGTCAAGTGTAAACTCAACTCAACCAGCGTCAGAGAGGTACACTACTTACTAACATAGTTCAGAACCCAAAGAATGAAGGGAAATGTATGTCGATCACTACTTGTGGTGGTAAGAGTACCATTGATCCTCCTGTGTGGGTCGATGATGATGATGTTTGAGAGGAGATAGTTGAGGTCAAAGATGCTAATATCGGAGATGATCTTGCCAAAGATGGGGTGAGTGATGCTGTAGAGGTGTCACAGAAGTTAAAGCCTATTCCTAGACCTCCTTCTCCCTTCTCTCAAATAATCAAAAAGAAGAGGGAGGAGGGTAAGTTCAAGAACTTTCTCTCTATATTAAAACAACTCTCCATCAACATCCCTCTTATTAAGGCATTGGAGAAGATGTCAGGGTATGCAAAGTTTATCAAGGACTTTGTCATAAAGAAGCACACTGTGAGCTCTCCCAAGAGCTTCAATACTGAAGTGTAATTGCTAGAAGGTCCTTGTTGTAAAGTGAGAATATCCCGACGCATTTATCATACCTTGTACTATTGGAGATTTGGAGTGTACAAGGGCATTGTGTGATCTCCTTGCCAGCATAAATCTGACTCCCCTTGCTGTTTTCAAGAAGCTAGGTTTAGGAGCCCCTAATCTGACAAACTTGCAGTTGTTGATGGCTGATCGTACGATGAAGAAGTCTGTGGGAGTACTTTGTGACATACTCGTCAAAGTTGATAATTTCATATTTCCTGCAGACTTTGTGATCCTAGATTGCAAAGTTGACTTTAAAGTCCCAGTCAGCTTGGGAACGCCCTTCCTAGCCACTGGTCGAGCACTAGTGGATATGGAAGCTGGTCAACTCAAGTTTAGATTGAACGATGAAGAAATTATCTTCAAATCTGTCAGTCAATGCAGAGGCCTGACGACTTGAAGAAGGATGTTTGGGCATTTGGTGATCTGAGTAACCAAGTTGTCCAAGTCTTGCCGTGACAATGAATCAGGCACTACTTGGGAGGCAACCCCAAGATATTTGATGTAATAGTTGTAGTTTTGTTTTGTTTTTAGCTTTTGAAGTTGTAGTTAGTTAATTTTTCGCATTTTGATTATAATTTGTGGATATTGGATTAGTGCATACAGGGTAATAGTGTGTTCTGTGAAGAATGTGCAGGTACATGACTAAGTCAGCCATCCTTGGCAGAAAAGGTATCAAGAAGTGATTCTACGACTGGTTCTATGTGTCATATATAAAAATACAACCTATACACTATCTCATAAAACACTTCTAGTGAGCAAAATATTGTGCACTCCATTCCATGAGCTAACGTTACGGTCCGTAGATAAAATTACGGGCCATGAATGAAGCTCGTGGACCCCAGGTAAGTTTTTCTATTTTTTTCTAACCGTGGAGGTTTCTAAAACCTGCTCTATGAGTCATATTACATTCTATGGCTCGTAGACTGGTCCATGAAATCCAATCCCTAAAATTAGGGTTTGGACATTCTACGAAACCAGATTTTATGGGCTGTAAAATTTTCTACAACCCGTAATTGGGGTTTCGTAGAGCCTAGGCCCATTAATTTTAGAATGACCCGGTCAACCTATAAATAAAGGGGTCAAATTGTTTTGACCCAATTCTTCTCTAAATTTACAAAAAGAGCCAACCGCTTTCTCAAGCATTTTCTCGATAGGCTACCACCCTAATTTTTTGTGATGCTTTTTCGGCAACCTCCAGCAATAGCTAGGGTTCAACTCCCTTGGTTCCTTCTTCAATTTTTTCATCTTCCTCACTCAATTCGATAAGTTTAATTTTTGGCCCTAATCCTTTTAATTACCGATATTGATGTGATTATGGTGTAATTATTTTATGGGTATGACAACTCTATGAATATGACTATGAACCCGTGTGTGTTATTTTTTTGTACTTAAATCTGAATCGTGAATAAATGTGTCAATGCTTGAATAAGTATAAAACACCGGAAAATTATGTGTGTGGCCTTGTCTATATGCTTGAATGATGTAGATGCCAATCATGTCATCTCATGTCGTTTGAATTGAATTGGCTATGTACATGAAAATTCGATGTGTGATGGCATGTGTGTGTAATTTGATGCTAATTCATTCAAAAGGGGTCGGTTGGCTTGGGAAAGTGCAAAAGATAATTGATGGGGTTTATGAAAAGAATTGCATATGGGTTGTTGGCTATTTGATTGAAATCATGTGGGAGTGTGCCATAACCTGCTTCGATGTTGAATTTACTATTAAAAATATCATGTGGGGTCCGTTTTGATAGGTTAAAACTCAGGCTTCTAGTTTTTTCACTCTATGATGGTCTTCTACGGCCCGTGGGAGTTTCCACGAGTAGTAGTTGCCCCTCGTATGAAAATCTAGAAACTTGATGTTTTTAAGAACCTATCAGACGAGACCTTTGACAAGCCATAGAATATTCTCTGACTCGTAGACAGGTCTCATAGATCCCTGCCTATAACAATTTAACAACTGGAGGATCAGGGCGCCTTCGAGACTAGTGGATCACTTTAGGAGCTCATTGTCTGGCCTGACCCGGATGCTAGGCGACCACAGACACAGGCTGCCCCCAGACTTGGGTAGGCCCAGACCCAGGATATTGTTATTTGCTCTCCCCAGTATAAAGAGGGAGGAAAAAAAGATAGTATCTCCATCGAGATGACTCCATCAAGAAAGGAGTTAGAGTCATAGTCTGGCGACAAGTTAGAGACAGAGTCCTCTTTCGCACCACCTCAGGCATCTCTATCACCTCCAGATGATCTATCTAGCCAATGGTGTGTTGCGAGTATGCGAGAGATCTACACAGAGGGTATGCAGTGGGATGAGTAGGGCAAACCAACCCACTCTATTTTTGAGGAGCCCCGAATCATCACTTTTGGACTAGACAGTGTCCCTGGCCTTCTAGATACTATCAACAGATACGGGAACTAGTGTCTGGTCAGAGCACCGGGGAAGTACTCCCCGACCATAGTTCATGATTTCTATGCCTCCTATGTTCCCACAGTTCTCAGCACTCTTTCTAAGGGAAAAAAGCCCCTCGCTCAACCCAGATTGATACGCACTAGAGTGAGGGGCCGACAGGTGGATATCTCCGAGACGAGCATCCATCATATGTTATTCAGGATTGAGTTCCCAGCCCTAGATCAACAGCAGAGTATGACCGTAGTCAGGGTAGACCCTGGGATAATGCTTGATGAGAGACTAGAGCTGCTGGGCCATCTTGACGAGATGGATTGCAGCACAATTTATAGAGCAGGGCCCGGACCATGCATGGATAGCCACTTTAGCTGAGCCCATTTTGAAGGCCTCACTCAACTTTCCTGCCAAATTCTGGTGGCCTGTTGTGAGATCACGAATTCGACCGACGCTTGTAGATAATACCTTGATGCTAGATTATGCCATTTTGGTTGCCAGCCTCTTGTACTGGCCATGAGATCAACTGGGATACCCTTATCCCAAAGCAGATTCACGAGGCAGCCACAAAGAGGTCTACCTCCATCCCCTTTCTTGCCTAATCTACAGACTCTGTATAGACTCGGGAATGGAGATGTTGCATCACTTAGACTCACTGATAGAGGTCTAGAGGACTTTGGATGCCAACCTGATCAAGATTGAGGACAATCTGGTGGCCCTCCAGCGAGCATTGTGCCATCCTGGATAGATGCCAGAGATGTTTGCTGTAGAGCCACCACATGAGACACCACCTACCATCACTATTGCTGCTACTACTGTGGAGGGCCCCCCACAGACAGAGATTGATGTGAAGAGGGGGCCCACTACTATTACCCATGCCCTATAGGTCATTCATACTCCGACAGCACCCGCTGGCATGGTCTATGTGTCAGCTGTATCTATTCTGGACATTGCACAGAGACTGGCCCACACTGAGTTCCAGTTGGCTCAATCACTTCAGTATATCAGGACCTGGGTCCGCCAGTCCATTTCAGAGTCCAAGAGACACATGCAGGTATTCACGGTCATTACTATCCGAGATAGACTCACATCTATGGATGCCCACATAAATGCTTTTGAGATGCAGATCATGAGCACAACATGACCCAACAGATATGGCAGCCATTCAGATGGAGATCCAGCAGCTTCGGGCCAACATGACAGTAGCTTTGGCCACACTAATGGCATTTTGACAAACTATACCTCCGATGTCGATGCTGGACTTGTTTGCTCTTGAGGAGCCTTTACAGCGTTTCCACAGGAAGAGGCCCTACACTAATGATGATCCAGATTCAGTGAGCAGGATGAAAAGCTGCGACAGGCTTGTGAGCTTGAGAGGGAGAGGGTTGCTGGCCCCTCTAGACGTGTTTCTACCACTGAGGAGGCCACAGTGCAGGTTGAGGGTGGCCAGACTTAATCATATACCAGCACTTAGGCACCCAGATATGATTTTTTTAATACTATGCTTTATTTTCCATTTTTGTTCATTGAGGGCAGTGCAACTCTTTTTCGATGGGGTCTGGGTAGTTATAGGCCTCAATGAAGTCTGAGTAGACTTGGCTTATAACTATCCCAAATTTTGAATCCTAAGAGTTTTCTTGCCTATGTTCTTTTTTCCCACGGATATTTAATTTCTGTTGAATTGATATGTTTAGGATGTATAGGTAGTATTGGTAACATATAGTACTAATATCTATGGTATATGTTTGTTTATGTGTTTTTGTGTGAAAAATGATACCAAATAAACTTTTATTAGTTAGTCTTGATAACACCCATGCATGTTTGATTGATGACAGTACTTGTTCTGATAAGTGAGGATGAATTGAGATGAAAAACATGGTCTGAGAGTCTTTGTTGATAATGTAATCAGTGTCATGTGAGTGTGAGCTTTCTTTGCTAAATTAATATACTATGTTTCAATCAGAACTTTTCTTGTTACTTTGACTTAGACTGTAGGTTAGTTGGTTAACAAAGGATCTTAGGCTGTTGTTCGTCATTCTCCACTTAGCCTAAATGACCAACCAAATATGTAAAATACCCCTTGATCGTAATGTTTGAGCCTTACATGTATATTTCTTCTTTGTAAAAACCTATGTTGCCTAGCCTTATTAGATGTCAAATCCTGAAATTGGCCCTGGTCCTTCCTTGAATATTATGCACCTTGACTGAGGTAAAAGTTTAAGTTGAGGGTGGCTACCAAAAGTGGCCCTGGTTCCTAGGTTGGATATTGTGCACCTCAACTCAGGCCAAAAGCCTGAGTTGAGGGTGGCTGGCATAATGGTAAACACAAAGTGAGGGGGAAAACTAGTGATACATGGAAAAGGAGATAAAAATGTGTTCTGGGTGCAAGAAAAATGATTGATGCCTAATCAATGAGCTAAAAAATAAAAATGATGTGAAAATAAAAGGCAAAATGCTGAAAAATGAGAATTAAGACATTCAGAAAAGCTTGAAATAGGAGAAAAGGAGAATTAGGTGGAAAGTAACAGTGTTGGTAGGCCAAAAGTGTAAAAAACACAATGTCAAGGAGGGTCTTTAGTCACTATTATCCTAAAATATCATACCAAAGCCCCTGAGCCTACGTTATAAGCTAATAAAGTCCTAAAATGATCTTAGTCCAAGTAGTCAAAGGTTATAGTCATAAGTATAGGAAAGCATATAGTATTGAGCATGGTATGTGAATGTCTTTTGTGAGAGAGAGTGATTTTGCATAGTCCCAAGCATTAAATATGAAAATATTATCATGAGAGGGATATGAGACTTCTTTCTTTGAGGTCACTTGCATTGCATTGTTGGCATTGGACTAATTCAGTGATTGTTTCTTGTTGATAATTGTCTTGCTTGTTATAGGTGCATTGTCACAAATGTTGATCTATGTTGATTTGCTTGATAACTATCTGATGTGTTCTTAAAGAGGTATGGGTATCAGTGCTTGAGTTTGATGTGATGTATGCCATTATATTGAGGTATATATGTTACTGTACTGCTTATGTAGATTGAGTCCATCACTTGAGGATAAGCAATAAGGTGTTGATGTGCTGTCAAAATACAACACATTTGATGCTTAAAATTTTGGAATTTTGTGTGTTCTCAAAGCAATGTTAGTAGATTTGATGCGTTTTTATGATTGTTTTGCAGAATTATAGAGTTGGCATAATTTTGGGGCTACGTGTACATATTTTACAGAAGTTGAGGTTTCACGAGACCTTTTACGGGCCGTAGAGAATTCCAGGACCAGTAGATATGGTTTTGTACAAAATTTCGCCGAAGGCTGATTCTCTAAAATTAAGTCTACAAACATGCAAATGGGTAGTAAAAGATTTTATGAGCCATAGACTTGGTGTCGTGCCCTGAGGATTAGAAAGTGGGGAACTGCTGAAAAGTCATCGGAGGAAACCCCCTACGGGTCGTAAACTTTATACGGGCTATAGAAGGGTGTTGTGGAAGTTAGCCCTAGAATTGAAGATATAATCCACCAAGTCCCGACTACAGGCCATAAAACATTATACAACTCGTAGAAGTGCCCGTAGAGTCGGTCGACCCAGTTCTCCTAATCTATTTATATTTTGTATTTTAAAGACTATAAATGGTTTTTTAGGTTATTTTTCAGAAGGAACGTTACAGAACAATATAGAATAGTAGAGAGCTTGAGAGAAACACTTGTGAAACATTGTTTTGTGCTTTTAATCAATCTTGTGATTTTTGGTGAAGAGCTTGGATTTATTGTGCTTAATTCTCTTATGTAAGTGCTCAATTATGTTATTCAAATTCATGACTCTTTCATCTACAATGATCATGAGTAGCTAAATCCATAACTAGGGTTGTGGGAACCATGATGAACTAACAAGGTAAAACTGGATAATTCATAATTCTTCAAAAGTGTACATGCATGTATTAATTAATTCTCTTGGTTTGAATGCATTTTAACGGTGGCCAACGTTAGAACTCACCTAGTGTTATTAATTGGGCCAAGGTAGTAATGAATAGGAAAAGAGATTAATTAATAGGATTCGATTGATTTTTCTCATTTAACTAGGCAAAGGGGAGGTTGTACTGGAACAATAGGTAAGGGTTAATAATGTCACACTGGGGGAATGGATCAAATCACGTAGTGAAATTTTCCTTTCGCCTGGATCAAAGGATTTAGTAAACTTAACTTATTGTTCTGCATGCTACTCACTGAAAAAAAGTTCGATTATTTGGTAATACCGCATTAGAGAATCATGGGGAACACAATACCCTAATTACTCTTCATAATGATTTCACACTTGTCTTAGTTTAGGATTACTTTTCATAGTTGTTACGAACTCCCCTCCCCCCCTTTTGGGGAGATCAGTAGGTTAATCCACTCGAACTTCTTCAAATTCTTCTAAGTCTACCATATTCTCTATGGATCGACCCTAACCTCGGTTAGGCTATATATCTTGACAATGATTGCTTTAGCCTTCAAAAGGAGGTATAGCTTGGGCGACATCAACCATAGACTTTAATACTACATGCTACTAATACTACTTAAACATCTAAAAGTTCCGGTTCAATAAAAAATAAATGTACTTAGGGAACGAACACATGCAAGAAAAGCCCTCGAACTCAAGATTTGGGATAGTTATAGGCCATAGTTACTCAGACATCTCTGAGGCTTATAACTACCTACCCCTTATTGAAAAGAGTTGGCATTGCCCTCATTGCACCAAATATGATGATATAAAAGCACAGGGGTCAAAGAAACACACCTGGGTGCCTAAGCACCAGTTTTTGGCTGGGACAGACCACCCTCAACTTTCCTGGTGGTCTCCTCAGTAGCGGAAACCTATTCACAGTGTCCAACATCCCTTTTCGTCTCTAACTATCATGTTCGCTTCGCCTTATCATCCTGTATGGAGTGAAGCTTCGCAAGCTCAAACTGTTCATCCTCTATCATCCTCACCTCTCGCTTCATGGTATTTAGATCATCAGTATGGGGCCGTTTCCCAAGGGAGTGAAGTGGTGTATCCTTAGGGCTGAATAGATCAACAACCGCCTTACTAGGATCAGATAGTGGAAGTACAATTGGTACTAATACTGCTACCCTTATCTTAGATCCGAGCTGTTGGATCTCCATCCGAATGGCTGTGGTGTTCGTCAGAGGACCACTGGTTTCTCATCAGCCTTTATCAAGCTGACATCCAATATCCTTTGAACTTAGATCAGAGTGTCCAAGTGGTGAAGGATTTCCACCCCCATCGCTATACAAAGACAATATATCAAGCACAAGAAGGGGATGGATGTGGACCTCTTTAGGGTCGCCTCATAAATCTACTCTGCAATCAGGTAGGCCCAATAAATATCATAGCCAAACAAGATGCTGGCAACCAATATCACATGGTCTGGTGTCAAGGTGTTATCTTCATATGTGGTCCAGATTCGCGATCTATAATATCCCACTAAAATTTATTGGTGAAGCTGAGGAATGCCTTCACTATGGGTGCCAATGAAGTAGATACCCACTCAGGGTCCTGGCCCTACTTAGCAATATAAGTGGCAACCCATCTTATCAACATGGCCTTTCGGGCCAGATTTCTCATCAAGACCTTGTCCCTAGTCTGCCCCAGTCTATGATCGAACTCAGCTGCATTCCTGGGGGCCTGGTACTCGGAATCAAAAAGCATATGATGGATAACAGCCTCTGATATGTCGACCTGTACTCCCCTCACCCTTGTGTGTGTCAACTGAGGTTAAGTGATGGGTGTCTTTCCCTTAGAAGTCGACTCTAGGATTGTGGCAGCTTATGATGCAAAGAACTCTCAAATGATCGGCGGGGAGTACTTCCTTGACAGTGCTGCCAGCCACTAAAGTCTGTATTTGGGAAATGGTGTCTTGGAGCCTGGGGACATTGTCTAGGCCTGAAGTAATAATTCGGGGCTCCTCAAATATGGTGCAGGCTTGTTGGCCCTGTTTCATGATCCAAACTTAGGGCCTAGATGTGACACGGCGAATGGGGACTCGAAGGGAGTCCCCAAACAAGCCTCTTAATCATACATGGCACATCCTTGTTTTAAAGGAAATATGAAAGATAAAGGAGCATATATCATATAGTATCTAAGGGAAAGAGGACGAAGGGAAATTTTCACTATACATAAGGATAATAGGAGTCAAGTTCAATACAAAATATCTATATCCAACAACACCTCTAGTATGAGTGGAACGGGGGCCAAGACATCTCCCGAGCTCACCCTCAAAAGATAAAAGTAAGTCTAAATAGATAGATCTTAGTAAAAGCATGAATGTAAATTGGATATTGTCCCTGAAGTGGAGGACTCACCAATAGTAATCTTTAATGATCGGGCTAACCACGCGGAGGAGGAGGATAAATAGGAGATCCGATCCCTACATGGTGAGATCATGTAGGCAAAAGTACACGTTAGTACTTGGAATGTAATAAGTATGCAGGTTGTAATGCAACAAGGAACATAAGTCATAATATTCAAGATGCATAATCATAATTAATAGACATAAGTTCAATATAACATGTATAATCAATGCTTGAATTAACACATGCACGAAGGTAATCAAACTTGCATAATGTATCATACATATGTGGGAGAAGACTCTAATCAACATATAAGCCCAAGCAAGCTACTACTTGGAATCTCGATGTTCACTCCACACCGAATGAAGGAGTGGTCTACTTGCCAAGGTAAACCAAACTTGATCCCACAAAGTGGAGAACTTACTTGGGTGGATCCACTAGTAAAAGTCCATTTAGATAAAATAATATAAACCTATAGTGGCACATAGTTAAGAGGCAAAGATTTTATATAAAGACCCCTTTGATCGAATCCCCACCTTAAGCCTCATTTCGGTGCTAAGTCTAGTCCCACGGAATACTTGAAGTAATCCTAAATTTAATCATAACTTGCATAACACGTAAGAACATGATAACATGGAATGAGTAGCTTATTCAAATATTTTCCTCCTACACATGGCGTATATCTTGTACTAGAGGGTAAAAACAATGCATAGACTTTCCTCTTCTAGTAGGCATCACATTATACATGAGGGTAGAGATTATAATATGCTTGCCCTTTCTAGTGAAAGTTGGTACATGAGGGTAAATAGTATCATGCTTGCCCCTACATATAGATATTATTTACTCACAAGAGGGTAAAATATAGGATAAGGGCTCAATATT
>JAABOM020067902.1:0-38977 GCA_011800125.2 Solanum clarkiae | reverse complement strand
TAACCCCTTGGGCTACCCCCCGTGATAGGATCGACCCTGGCTAGGTGATTCTTCCACCCCTCGGGTTACCACCCATTAATAAGCATTTTACTTTACTTTATCTTTCAATTACATTTGAGATGATTCTTTTGGTGGTCGTAATATTGGAGCTGTAGGACTGCAGATACAACATATGACATGTAAATAATCACAAAAGACAACACCACAGTGAAAGG
Source organism: Solanum clarkiae (assembly GCA_011800125.2). NCBI lineage: Eukaryota > Viridiplantae > Streptophyta > Magnoliopsida > Solanales > Solanaceae > Solanum > Solanum clarkiae. The sequence continues at coordinate 38,762 of JAABOM020067902.1, read as the reverse complement.
AGTAAGTTACACAAATAATGAAATGAATAGGAGGTAGAACAACACATAAACTTTATTTAGTAGAACGAATTCATGTATCTTGGTATCCAAGTATGCATGAGATTTAAAGGTGACAATGTATGGGAGCATATGAACATGTGAAAGAGTTGAGACACGATTAATAGTTATGTCGGAGTTGGTAAGTGCCTTTATGTGCCAAGGAGGGATCTATGTTTCATGCCAAATAATACGAAATCAAGTAGCCTTACATACCTTGCTGTATGACCTCGGTATTACCTCGAGATAACCTTCCCTTCCTCCAAATATTTATCTACAATGTAGTAGGTAATAAAACTAGCATTAGTAGCCAATAGATACATCTTTGCAGCCCAATCTCATAAAAAAAACAACACACAGGCAGCAAGAGTATAATTATAAATCCGAGCGTATTCTTTCAACTTTTCTGCCCCTAATCATATTTTGTAATACACATTATCATATACATATCATGTGTAGCCTTTTGTAGTGCCATAACAGTCTTACAACAACCCACGAAGCACAACAAATAACAATTCTACACCCCTTCGCCACATTTTGACGTCGATAATCCTGAACCTATTTTAACTTTAACCAAATTGTTCTCAACACATCTGTACATAAAAACATCCTTAAAATAGACTTATAACAGTACCAAAGCATTCCTGAAGGACACGAGGAAATAGTCTTCCATCCATCAGCCCACAAGTTCGTACTAAGAACATAATTGCGATATCCTGTAAGAACTCACTTTTGCGGACTGTAAAAGTGGTGCAGAAGTCTTTATATATTATTATAGAACCAATACTCATTAAGAACGGTAGCCTTGCTTCATAATAAATCCAACCAAAAAGAGAAAATATTCCGAATAAACAAGAAAAAATGTATAACAATCTTGGAACACATGCTGTTCAAAATTTTCAGCATATACCTAACCAACATAGTCTCTTTTTTTTCATGAAGAAACCTTACTAAAAACACAACTATAATCACTTAACTTTATCTTCAAGGTGTAGGATTTCTCCAAGAATCCTAAAAGTCTGTTGTGGCTGCTTGCAAAGTCAAGAAAGAGTTGAGAGAAAACTTGGAAAACAATTTTATTTTTTTTATTCAAGTTAGAATGGCTTATGGGAGATGTTTTAAACCCTTTTTAAAGGGGGAATTTGGCTGACTTACTAAGGAATTTTTAGCCTTAATATAATGAGTTGGTGATGCAGCTTCTTTCCCCTTTTACTTGGGCCTTATTGTGTTCAAATTAGTTGGGCCTTCGCTGCCCATTTTTCCCTTTCCTCCTTACTTAGTTTTGGGCCCAATTAGTCAAGTGGGTTGTAATATACTTGGGCCCTTTTATTATTCATCTTGGGCTGTAAATATTTTCCATTTACAATGGTAAAATACGGGCTAAAGTTGTATTCTTAATGCAAACTTTATTTATAATCGGAATTTGACAAATTCGACGTCAGGCCTCGTCTCCGTTTAACTAGAAAATTTAAGCTAAGCAAGTAGGTGACTCACCTGCTAGCTAACTAAGTCCTACAAGCACCTCACTTCTCTTACTTCATTTAAAGTCGTGATCTCCTCCATTTGACTTAAAACTTATTTGCACTCGACCCTCTTCAGCGTTAGACATACATATCGCCCTCTACTTCGAGATTCAAGCACTTTTAAAAATGGGTGCTAATTTGAAAATACATATCATGTTTCATTTGCATAGAACTGATGTTGTAAGATGTGGTTTTTAAACATCGGTTGGCTAGGTTGGGAGTTTGGTTGGAAGAGAAGGATAATGGTGGTGGTGTTGTTGTTAATAGTTCTAAATCTTCATTGATTGAGGAGGTTAAAGCCAAGCAAGTTCTTGACCCAACTTTGTTGGAATTGAAGGTACTAGTAAAAGATGGTAAGGTGGAGGTGCTCTCGCATGGGGGAGATGGTTCCCTTAGGTACCAAGGTAGGTTGTGTATGCCTTATATTGATAGCTTGAAAGAAAAGATTCTTGATGAGGCTCATGGTACTTCTAATTCTATTCACCCCGGGTCTACTAAAATGTATAGAGATTTGAGAGAGGTGTATTGGTGGGGAGGCATGAAGAGAGACATTGAAAAATTTGTTTCCGGCTATCATAGTTAGCAAAAAGTCAAAGCCTAGCATCAAAATTTGGGTGGCCTAACCCAAGACATAGAGATTCCTACTTGGAAGTAGGAAGAGATTAATATGGATTTTGTGGTTGGGTTAACCAAGAATAGAAAAAGTTTTGATTCCATATGGATTGTGGTTGATAGGATGAGAAAATTGGCTCATTTTTTACCCATTAAAACTACATATAGGGATGAATATTATGCTAGGTTGTACATTCATTACTTGGTGAGATTGCATGGGGTTCCTTTGTCTATTATATCAGACCGCGATTCACAATTTACTTCACACTTTTGGAGGTCTTTTCTAAGAGGTCTTGGAACCAAGTTAATGCTTAGTACGGCCTTTCACCCTCAAATGGATGGCCAAGCCAAACAATCTTCCAAAACACTTGTGGACATGTGTTAGGGATTGTGTATTGGAGCTTAAGGGTAGTTGGGATGATCATCTTCCATTGTTTGATTTTGTATATAACAATAGCTATCATTCTATATCAGTATGGCTCCTTTTGAGGCTCTCTATGGTAGACGTTGTAGATCACCGATTGGGTGGTTTGAGGTTTGAGAGGTGGCTATGTTGATACCTGATCTGTCTATGAAAGCTCTTGAGAAGGATAGGATGATTCTAGAAAGGTTGAAAGAAATCCAAAATCGCCAAAAGTCTTATGCCGATGTGAAGAGAAAGGATCTTGAATTCAAGGTTGGTGATTGAGTTTATTTGAAGGTATCACCCATGAAGGGTGTGGTCCATTTTGGTAAGAATGGTAAGTTGAGACCTAGATATGTGGGCCCTTATAGGGTGATGAGAAGGATTCTTAAGGTGGCCTACGAGTTGGATTTTCCTAGAGAAATGGAATCGGTTCATTCGGTCTTTCATGTGTCTATATTGAGGAAGTGTGTAGGTGATCCCAATGCTATTGTGCCTCTTGACATTGTGGGGGTAGTGGAAGACAACTTGGCATATGAAGAGGTTACAGTAGAGATCTTGGATAGGCAAGTGAAGAGGTCGAGGAACAAGGAAGTTGCTTCCATTAAGGTCCTTTAGAGGAACCAACAAGTTGAAAGTGCTACTTGGGATGCCGAAGCGGATATGCAAAAGCGATACCCTTATCTCTTCCACTCCACTAAAACCTAAGTATTGATCTAAGTCCTTTATGCTATCTCAAGTCTTAAGTTCAACTTTCATGTCATTACATACATTCATGTTTAAATTGACAAGTTCATGATGATTTTACACTTATGTTGAGATTTTTGAAAGGATGTTTAGGTGCATTATTGCATCGTTATTTGCCTGAAAGTGTCATGTTTGCATCTCTCATATACATTTCTTTCACTTTCGTGGACAAATGTTCCCAAGGGGGAGATATTGAAATGACCCCAAAAGTGACCTGAAAATGTGCTTTGGAAGTGCTCGGGATCTTAATTTCCATATATCTCAATATCTGTGCGTGATATCAAAAATCCAACTTTATATTATTGATTAAGAGGTCAAATTGAGTGGAAAATGGGTCTAACCTGATTTAAGAGCAACCGTATAAAAATTTGAAAATCACAAAAATTAATTTCCAGTAGGTTTTCGCGCCCCTTTCACGACGTGCCAAGGGCATGCCTCAGTTCATTTTTATGGCTAATTTTCTATCTCTGTCCAAGTCTTTTAGCTCTTGGGCCTAAGTGTTCCTGCACGTGAAAATGCCTGTACATAACCATATTTCACTCTTATATCATTCAAGACATTCTCTAATACCCAATCAAACACTCGACCAATATTTCATCTCCTAAATTCATGTCTTAAAACTCATTCGGATTTCAAGGTTCTCACTCAAGCTTAAAGTATCCATCTCCAATCTTCATCATGCTATTCTTCAAAGCTAAGGTATGTGGGTTTCTTTCATGGGTTCCTTTCACCCATGATACCCAAGCTTTCTTTTGCCCTAAATTACATTATTTAAAGTTGATTTACTCATAGGTCTTATGTATTATGAATTTCACTGCACACTTTGTTGGGGTTTCATGAAATTGTGATTGTTTTAGCATGTTTGAAGCTATGAATTTAAGATCTAATGAGATATGATGAAGATTTTTGATGTATATTGCTTAAGGGTGTTACCAAGTATCTATTAATGGTTTTACACTGAATTTTCTAGAATGATTTCACTCTTGAATTGCATGGTTTTACACTAGTTCTGCACACCAACCAAGTGTTTGATAAAATGTCCAGTTATGGTTTTCTTGAGGAATTGAAGGCTCAATGCATGTCTTACGAGTTGAATGACTATATGATGATGAAGAAAGGAATGTATGTATGTAATATTATCTCTATGATATGGGGAAAATGACCAAGCCTCACTCGGGAGGTTGTAGGCCTGGGTAAACTTGTTGAGGGGTTTGTACCTTGACCGCCTTGCTCGACAGGTGGCAGGCCTGTGCAACCATGTCGAGGGGTTTGTACCTTGATAACCATGTTGGCGATTTTGTACTCCATAAATCATGTTGGGGGGTTTGTACCTCATCAACTACATGAAGCGGTTGTACCTCATGCACCTCTCCAAGGAGGTGGTAGGGCTTGGATTGCACTAAAGTAGTCTCTCCTTACACATGGATTATCTTCTATATAAGCATGGTTTTACTTCAAGTATCTTTCATACTTGCCACATTGCTATATGCTTATTCATTGCCTATGTTATGCATTTTGATTATGGTGTTTACACTTGTTGCATCGCATCCTACATAGTTAGTACATTCAAATGTATTAACGCATACTCTAAGTCTACATAATGTCACCATGTAGGAACCGGAGCGCTGCCTGAACATCCCCCTCCATATGGCTAGTACGATTCCACTTAAGCTTGTTGGTGAGTCCTCCATTTTGGGGATGTTCCTTATTGTCTTATGCTATGTTCTAAGCCTATCCTTTCTTTTATGTTAATCTTGACTATGAGGGTAAGCTCGGTTGCTTGTCTTGGCCCCCACTTCTATCTATGTAGTAGAAGTGTTGTTGGACATATCATGTGTAATGTTATAAGCTTAACTCTCTCTTGGCTTTTGTTGCTATAGTATGAATGATGTCCCTTAGCCCTAGTTATCCCTATTTCTACTCTTATGTTGCTATTTTGTTGCTTCTGCGACCAAGGATGTGTATTGATGCACTAAGAGGCTTGTTTGGGGTACCTTCGGATTCCCTTTTCGCTGTGTCACATCTAGGCTTGGGTCGTGACAGGCATACTCCCTTACACTCATGTACCCTTGTCTTAAATTCATAAAAGCCACCAATTTGGCTTCATCAAGCTTAATAGGGAAGAACGGATTAAGAAAAGCTACCTTGAACTCCTCCCGTAGTACCACATTATTGATTCCCTTCTCCTGTTTCCATTGGTTAAACCATATTTGTGCTATCCCTTTAAATTGATATGTCGCCAACTCCGCTTTCTCCTCTGATTTAGCACCCATGATAGAGAATACCTTGTAGACCTCATCAATGAACTCTTCAGGGTTGTCATCTACCTTAGACAGATAGAATACCGGTGGGTTCATCCTCATAAAGTCTCTCACTCGAGATGCCAGTGTAGGAGCATGATGGACTTGGTACCCTTGATTGACTTGAGTGGCCATAAATTGTGCTAGCATAGTGAGAGAATCTCGTAGCCCACCATGAGCCAGTTGTTCCTAGGGAGTGCGGGCTCTCCTTCCTCTTATGTTAGGCATGATCTAGCAAAGCAGAGAATAATCATTAGGGTGAAAACCTTACTTCAACTCTATAGCATGACTTAGAACACGAAGAAGGGAAACATTTCCTAAAATGCCTCATAGCCTCTTGCATATGGTTGTGGTGCACAACACAACCATGAACAAGACTATAATTGATATGATATGTTGGAGCCGAGGACCATTAACAACCTATTGCTCTGACACCAAGTTCGTCAAGACCTAAGCCTAAGGCCTAGACATACGATGCATGGGAACTCGAAAGGACCCCAAGAAAGCCCCTTAGCACATCATAACATATCCTTGGTTATGGAAGCAATAAAATGACAACAAGAGATAGTAAATAGGGATAGCCAAATCTAAGGGACATCTTTCATATCATAAACATCAATAGTCAAGAGAGAGTCAAAGCTTATAGCATTGTACATAACATGTCGTAAAATACCTCTACTACATAGATAAGAGTGGGGGCCAAGACAAGAAATTGGGCTCACCCTCATAGTCAATATATACATAAAACAAAGATAGTCTTAGAAAATAACATGAGCTCATAAACATCGTCCCCGGAATGGAGAACTCACCAAATAGATTGAGAGAAGTTGTACTAGCCACATGGAGGTCAATGATCAAGTGGGGTTGCAGTCCCTACATGGTAACATCATGTAGGCATAGAGTATACGTTAGTATGTTTTGATGTACTAAGTATGTAGGATGTAATGCAACAATATGGCATGCATGGTAGATGCTTGAAGTAAATCATACTTACATAGAACATGATACAAGTGTAAGGAGAGATCACAAATTGTGAATATCTAAGGCTTACCACCTCCTTGGAGAGGGGAATGAGGTACAAACACCTCGATGTGGTTGATGAGGTAAAAACCCCTAAACATGGTTGATGAGGTACAAACCCCTCAAAATGGTAATCAAGGTAAAAACCCCTCAACATGGTTTCACGGACCTACCACCTCCCAAGTGATGAGATCGAGGTACAAAGCCCTCAACATGGTTGCACGGGGCTACTATCTCCTGAGCGAGGTGATCGAGGTTCAAATCCCTCAACATGGTTACCTGGCCGTACAATCTCCGGAGTGAGGCTTGGTCAATTCCCAATTCTATAGTGATAATATCATATATATATATATATATATACACAACACACACACATTTCTTTCATCATCATATAGTCATTCAACTCATAAGATATGCATTGGACATTAAATTCCTCAAGAAATCATAACTGGACATTTTATCAAACACTTGACGGATGTGTAGTGCTAGTGTAAAACCATGCAATTCAAGAGTAGAATCATGCTGTAAAATTCAGTCTAAAATAATCAATTAACACTTGGTCACACCCTCAAACAGTATACACTAAAACCCTTTATTAAGCCTCACAATAGATCTTAGATTCATAGCTCAAAACATTGTAAAACAATCACAATTTCATGAAACCCCAACATACTGTGCAGTGAAATTCATAGTAAGTAAGACCCATGAGTAAATCAACTTTAAATCATGCAATTAGATAGAAAGAAAGCTTGGCACCATGACTGAAAGGACCACAGGGTTGAAACCTACATACTTTAACTTTGGAGAATTCTTGATAAAGATTTGAAATGGAGACTTGAAACTTGAATGAAAACTTAAGATCCGGATGAGATTTGGACACTTGAATTTTTGGTGAAATTTTTCCCGGAAATCCCCAACGAAAAATTATTAGTCTAAGTGTTTGAGTGACTGTTGGGGAATGTCTTGAGTGATATAAAGGTGAAATATCATTAAGTATAGGTATTTTGACACATGTGATGGTTTAGGCCCAAGACCCAAAGTCCTTTGACTGACTCAAAAAAACTGGGCAAAAATAACACTGGTCCTCGCCCTAGCCGCTTCTCCCCAAGGGCACGGATCAACACTGGATAAGGATGTTTTTGAAAATTGAAATTGTGATTCATTTGCCCTAAAACTAGAGCTAGACCCATTTCCCATTCAATTTGATCCCCTATTCAAGAATATGAAGTCGGATTTTTGATATCACATATGGATTTGAGATATATGAAAATTACGATTTTGGGCACTTCCGAGGCACATTTTTAGGCACTTTTTTGGGTCATTTAAGAAAGTTATCAAAATTCGATTTGAAGATTTTATATGGATTTAGCTCCGAAGTTGGAAATTGAGTTAAAGTTTGACTTAGCTTTGACTCTGGCCAATATTTTTTGTTTGGATTCTCAATGGTTTCACTGGTTCAAAGAGCTGATTTTGTCACTAGAATGAATTTGTCATAACTTTTGGGTATTCCGATAATATTTTGATATTTCTAGTGACTTAACTTAGTTTAGCTATGACTTAATAGATTTCACATCAAGGAGACCTCAGATTTGATTTTTGATGATGTCATTGAGTCTACAATATCAAGTTTAGTACGAGTTTATCTATAGTTTGTATATATACGGTTTCATATGAATCCCAAGGATCTGTTTTGTGAAATTGAGTTGTTTTGTGTTGCTGATATCTATAATTGGAGTACTATGCTTCATGTCCAGGACCTTCCATCCGTATTCATTGAGTGTCGGGAAAGTTGTACTTCGAGTTCGTGGAGCTTTTTTTCTTGAACAATATCTAATTTTAAAATGATGGGTTTTAGCCATATTTTCAATTTTTGAATTTTGGGAGCTAGGATTAGGCGCTTTTCAATTGTTTTTTCATGGAGAATTCGTTGTAAAACGTATTTACAACTTGTCTCTCCATCATCCATTGATTATTTTTTTAATTTTAACACCAAAATTAGTGTTTTCAATTGGAAAAATTGAGAATTTTTAATGAACTCAATTTTTCACAAAAAATGATTATGAGCTCATTTTGGCACTGTTTTTAAAATAATTTTCACCAATAGATTGTTAGTTATGTGAAGAATATTTTCATATAAAATTTATCAAATTCTGACTTAACTATTTGATATCAAAATTTTGGACCATTTTGCTCTTTTCCCCAAATTATATAATCTTGGTGTTGTTAGTTTTAAAATGTGATTGCGAAAGAAACGCCCCAAAAATGCCCAAAAATGTGCCTCAGAAATGCCCATAATTGTAAACTCCATATATCTCAAAATGCGACTTCATATTCATGAGCAGGGGAAAAATTGAGTGGAAAATAGATATAACCCAAAATTTAGAGCAACCATAGCGAAAATAATTTTCAAAAATTATGATTTCTAGAGACGATCTACGACCAAGGCGTGACACACCAGGGGCACGGAGAGGTATTTTTCTTTTGCCAGTTTTCTTATTTAAGCCCAAGGGTATTGGGGTTATAGCCCCATGCCCTTTTATGCGTTAAAACACCTACACTTAGCCATTTTTAAACTCTATATCACTCAAGACAATCTCAAAACCCTATCTAACACTTAACCAAATATTTTACCCAAATTCAAGTGTCCCAAGCTTAGTTCCAGATCTCAAGAACTCCATTCACATCAAGAAAACCCAAGTTTGAGGAATGTGGGTTTCATCCATTGGGTCCTTTCACCCATGGAGTCCAATCTTCCTATTTTATGAAAATTATATGTTTTCAAGTGTTATTACTTATGGGAATCTATTATTATTAAATATGAGCATGAAATATGTTGGAGTTTTATCAAATATTGTTGATTATGCATGAATATCTATTTTAAGTCTATGCTATGAATTAATCCTTGTCTATTGAGACTATACATGTTTCAAGTTATGAAATCTATTAGCTATTGTGATGTTTTGATATGATTTACAAGTTACCAATGATGGGTTGATTCACATGACTTTAAGATGCATTAATTTCATTGTTTCATGATCTATACCCTTGAAGTTTAGATGATTTGAACATATACTCATATGTGCCGACCAAGCGTTTGATAAAATGTCAAGTCAAGGATTCTCAAGTTATTGATGGTCTAATGCATGGTTTATGAGTAAAGTGACTTTATTAGGGGTGGTAATTGGGCAGGTTGGGTCAAATTTGAACGGGTTATAATAGGTCAAGACACCAAACGGGTCAAGACCCAACCTAACCCATCTTTTACTATGTTTTACTTATTTTCTATGTTCTTTTTCAATATTTTAGTACTTAATTAAATTATGTTTTTCTCTATTATTACTATATAAAATATATCAAATTTTAAAAAATAGTATTTAGAAAATATATTAACAAGATCTCTCTCGAAATTATTTTGGTTACATATAACCCCAATTTTAAATGGGTTGAAATGAGTTGGGTTGAGATGGGTTGAGATAACAATTGGGCAGTTATTAACAAACCCAAACTTCTATGTGTTGGCTCAGGTTAGGCTAAATGGGCTTAAGTTTGCCAAACCTAGACTTTATGGTGATTAAGGGCTTGCATGTATGCATTGAACTCATGTAAAGTACCTATGGCAATGCAAGTGGATTGTTGGGCTTCAATGTTTTGTTATGATTCTTGGGAAGATGTGAAGTCCATCCTTGATACTTGAATGCAAAGGTTTGATGAGCTATTTCCGTGAATCCTACCGAAAAGATTATATCTTAAGGTATGGACATCTTATAGGACCTACCGAAAGAGCCATGCTGTAAGGTAGAATGACTCATGACTCCTAGCGAAAAGATTATATCGTAAGATAAGGACATACCAAAAAGGTCTTGCTATAAGGTACAATAAATCATGACTCCTCCTTAAAAGATTGTATCGTAAGGTGAGGGCGCTTTATAATACCTAGCGAAAAGGCCATGCCATAAGGTAGAATAATTCATGGCTCCTACCTAAAAGATTATATCGTAAAGTAGGGGGAATCTTATACTACCTATCAGAAAGACAATGTCGTAAGGTGGGGGTATTGGTAACACTCTGCTAAAAGGTTATACCGTGAAGTTAGTGGGAGGCTATTTGGCCCATCTTATGTATGTTGTGTAAAGTTCTAGTATATATTCCATATTGAGTTTAGGTTCCTTCATTATGATTAAGAATCTTGTTATTATGACATATGACTCTTGTTGTATTGCATCCCACATGATTTGTACATTCAAACGTACTAATGCATACTCTATGCCTACATGATATTACCATGTAGGGACAGAAGAACCTTTTGATTATCATCTATGCGACGGGTTTGATGCTTTGAAGTTAAGCTTTGGTGAGTTCTCAAGCCCGAGGATACTATCTGTGTTACTATTGCCATTTGCTATTTCTTTATGTTGAACACTTGATACTATGAGGGTGAGCCCGAAAAATGTCTTAGCACCCACTTCGTTCCATGATTGGAGCTTGCCTCTTGAAATGTTTTATGACTACCAAAGCCTTCCCTTATCCCTATTTCCGTTATTTATATCTCTTATAGTATTTATTTTGCTTCCACGACTAAGGATGTGTGATTGATATGCTAAGAGGCTTGTTTGGAGTTCCTTTGGGTTCCATATTCACCGTGTCACGCCTAGGACCTCGGGTTGGGTTGTAACAAACTTGGTCTCAAAGCACAAGGTTATTAATGGTGCTCAGGATCCAACACACCCCGTTGATTAGAGTCTTACTCATGGTTATGAAGCGTGCCACAACTATGAATGAGAGGCTATGTTTCACTTCTTCATGGTCTATATCGTTCTTTAGATGTCAGATAAGGCTTTTTCCCTAAACAAATGGTATTTGCTCTTCAAGATCATGCCTCTTCAAAGAGGAAGACCAAGGAGAGCACGCGCACACGAGGAGGGACTGAGCCACCAAAACCCCTCTAGGGGAAGGGACCACTCAAGTCAAGTTCTGAAATGCCATCATTATGTTGGCAGATGCGATGAACAGCCAAATTCACCAAAGGGACGAATCTCCTCATGCTCCCACTTCGGCTTCTAGGGAGAGGGATATCAGTAGAATGAACCAACCAGAGTTCCATTGATGCAAAACAGATGAGGATCCCCAAGAGTTCTTAGATGAGGTTTACAAGGTTCTATCCATCATGGGATTCAATTTGGTGGAGAAGGGGGAATAAGAACCCTACCAACTAAAAGGTGTGGCTCAAATTTGGTTTGTACAATGGAAGATAGAGAGGGGAAATCATGATGATATTCCTTGGGAGGAGCTCAAGGTTGCCTTTCTTAATCGTTTCTTCCCGATTGAGTTGGTAGAGGCTAAAATGATGATATTCATGAATCTTAAGCAAGGTTCCATAAGTATGAGGGAGTATGCATTCAAGTTCAACAAGTTGTCCAAGTATTCCCCATAATTGGTTACCATACCTAGATCATGGATGAACAAGTTTGTGTCGGGGGTATCTGACTTGGTAAATGAAAAGTGTCGTACCGCGATGCCTGTAAGTGATATGGATTTGTCTCAGCTCATGACCTATGCTAAACAACTTGAGGGGGAGAAACTTAGGAAGAGGATAAGTGGAGAGTCCAAGAGGGCTCGATTTGAGGGTTGCCAGTTTCAACAAGGTATGGAGTTTCAAGGACACGAATCCTCAGGTGCTCTAAACAAAAGGTACCTAAGGATAGGGTGCCTAACCCAAGACTCCAGGGAGGTGATGATGGGGTAACTCATCCTAGATGTCCAACATATGGGAGGAAACTTGGTGGCATATGTTGGAGGAACACGGGTGCGTGCTTTGGGTGTGCCGAGATGGGCCACAAAATTTCAGATTGTCCACATGCTAAAAACAAGTATAAAAGGGGCCATGTTGACCAAGGGGCTAAAGGTGGCCAACAAGGGGGTGCTCTATAACGTAATTAGTTCTACGCTATTCAAGGGAGGCAAAGAGGAGATGTGGTACCCGATGTTATTACTGGTATGTTAAAGGCTATGATTTTGATGTGTATGAATTGATTGACCCAGGTACTGCTATTTCTTTCAGGTACTGCTATTTCTTTCATTAATCTTTTGGTTGCTAGTAAGCTTTCTGTGAGTCCCGAATTGCTATTTGATCCTTCTAGATGTCTACCTCCCTTTTGGTAAGTCTATTATTGCTAGAAAAGGTCCATCGGAGTTGTCCCATCTCCTTATTATATAAAGTCTTGTCCAGTTATTTTGTTGGACATGCCATGGTGGATTTTCAGATTATTCTTGGGTATGAATTGGTTACATGCATATCATGCTTCCGTTGATTGTAGGACCCATAAAGTTAGATCCCGATTCCTTGAGTCTGTACTTGAGTGGGGAAGTTATAAGTGGTAGTTAAAGGTAGATTCATATCTTTTCTTGAGGCTCTAATTGATCTTCAAAGCGTTAAATTTACCATCCTATAAGGTTTAGGGATGTTGAGTCTAAGATCCTTCCTATTGAGTCGATTTCGATGATCAATGAGTTCGTGATGTCCTTCCCAATATTTGAATTTGTGGTATTTTGTTTGCTTGACTAATGCCCTGGCTATGTTTATTGATCTCATGAATAGGGTCTAAACCCTACCTTGATATGTGTGTGGTAGTTGTGGATGGTAATGAATAAGAGCTCGTGAGTCATTTGAGGGTGATGTCGCAAATCATGAGGAATAATAGGTTGTTTGTTAAATATGATAGGTTTGAAGCTTGAGTAACAAAGGGTGGTTAGAGAAGTACACCAGTTGGCTAGGTTGGGAATAAGGTTGGATAATGTTGAGAAGGATAATGTGGTGGTTTTAATGGTTTCAAATCTTCTTTGATTAATGAGGTCAAGTTAAAGCAAGAACTTGAGCTCGTCTTGCTAGTATTAAATGCTTTGTTTGAAGAAGGTGAAGTGGAGGTTTCCTCCCAAGTGGGAGGTGGTGTCCTTAGGAACTAGGGTAGGCTATGTGTTCATCCAATATTTTCATGTATCTATGTTGAGGAGATGTGTTGGTGACCCAAATACTATAGAACTATTTGAGATTTTTAGTGTTGTGGAGGATGAGTTGACTTATGAGGAGGTTCCAGTGGAGATTTTTGATATACAAGTGAAAAGATTGAGGAACAAAGATATAGCATCCGTCAAGGTTCCTTGGAAGAATAAATAAGTTGAAAGTGTCATTTTGGGAGCCGGAGCAGACATGAAAATGCGATATTCGTACCTCATTCATCCTATTCAAGCTTGAGATAGCAAACTAAGTCCTTTCTAAGATTTCAAGTCTTAAGTTTCAACCCTCATGTCATTTTGCATATGTCCATGTTCATGGTAACAAGTTTATGATAATTTTTGACATTCATGTTGAAATTTTTAAATGATGTTTAAGTGCATTTGTTGCATTCATGTCGGGCTGAAATCATCATGGTAGCATCTCTTATACATATTTCTTAGATATTCGGGGACGAATGTTCCTAAGAGAGAGATATTGGAACGCCCCAAAAATGCCCAAAAATATGCCTTGGAAATGCCCATAATCATAATTCCATATATCTCAAAATCCATGCGAGATATCAAAAATTTGACTTCATATTCATGATCAGGGAAAAAATAGAGTGGGAAATAGGTATAACCCCAATTTTAAAGAATCCGTACCAAAAAATAATTTTTCAAAAATTATGATCTTCGGAGATGATCCGCACCCAAAGTACGATGCGCTAGGGGCACAGAGAGTATATTTTTTTGCTGGTTTTCTTATTTCGGCCCATGGGCCTTGGGGTCATAGATCCATGCCCTCCTATGCATAAAAACACCCACACTTAGCCATTTTTCAACGCTATATCACTCCAGACACTCTTAAAACCATCTCCAACACTTAACCAAATATTTCACCCAAATTTAAGTGTCCCAAGCTTAATTCCGGATCTCAAAAACTCCATTCAAGCTTTAAGTGTTCATCAAGTCTACATCAAAAAAACCCAACTTTGGGGTACGTGAGTTTCATTCATTGGGTCCTTTCACCCATGAAGCCCAATCTTCCTATTTTATCAAAATTCCATGTTTTCAAGTTGTATTCCTTATAAGTATCTATTATTACGAAATATGAGCATGAAATATTATTGATTATGCATGAATATCTACTTTAAGTCTATACTATGAACTAATCCTTGTCTATTGAGACTATACATGATTCAACCTATGAAATCTATGAGCTATTGTCAAGTTTTGATATGATTTACAAGTTGCCGATGATGGAGTTTTACCATGATGTTGGTGGGCTGATTTACATAACTTTAAGATGCAGTGATTTGACCATTTCATGATATATTCTCTTGCATTTTGCATGATTCAAACATGTACACATATGTGCCCACTAAGTGTTTGATAAAATATCAAGTCAAGGATTCTCACGTTATTGATGGTCTAATGCATGTTTTATCAGTCAAGTGACTATATGCCGATTAAGGGCTTGCATTAAATTCATGTAAAATACCTATGGCATTGCAGGTGGATTATTGGGCTCCTATGTTTCGTTATGATTCTTGGGAAATGTGAAGTCCATTCTCGACACTGGAATGTGATGGTTTGATGAGCTATTCTTATGACTCCTATCGAAAAGATTATATTATAAGGTATGGACACCTTCTAAGACCTTGTGAAAAAGGCCATGTCATAAGATAGAATGGCTCATAACTCCTAGCGAAAAGATTATATCGTAAGGTAAGGACATACCAAAACAGCCATGCGGCAAGGTACAATAAATCATGGCTCATCCTCAAAAGATTGTGTCATAAGGTGAAGGCGCTCTATAATACCTACCGAAAAGGCCATCCCGTAAAATTGAATAATTCATGGCTCCTACCTAAAAGATTATACTGTAAAGTAGGGGACATCTTATACTACCTATCAAAAAGACATTGTCGTAAGGTGGGGGGTATTGGCAACACTCTTCGAAAATATTATACCGTAAAGTTAGTGGGTGGCTATTTGGCCTATGTCATGCATGTTGTGCAAAGTGCCAGTATATATTCCATATTGAGTTTAGGTTCCTTGATTATGAATAAGCATCTTGTTATTATGACACATGACTCCGTTGCATTGCATCCCACGTGCTTAGTACATTCAAACGTACTAATGCATACTCTATGCCTACATGATATTACCATGCAGCGACCAAAGAACCTTTTGATCATCACCCATGTGGCTAGTTCGGTGCTTTGAAGTTAATCTTTGGTGAGTCCTCAAGTCCGAGGACACTATGTTACTATTGCCATTTGCTATTTCTTTATGTTGAAGACTTGATACTATGAGGGTAATCTCGGAAAATGTCTTGGCCCCCACTACATTCCATGATATGAGCTTGACTCTTGAAATGTTTTATGACTATCATAGCCTTCCCTTAGCCTCATTTCCCTTACGTATATCTCTTCTAGTATTTATTTTTCTTCCGCGACCATGGATGTGTGATTAATATGCTAAGAGGCTTGTTCGAGGTTCCCCATTCGCCGTGTTACGTCTAGACCCTAGGCTTGGGTCATGACAAACTTGGTATCAGAGCACTAGGTTATTATTGGACCTTAGAATCCAACACAACATGTTGATTAGAGTCTTTTTCATGGTTGTGAAGCATGCCACAACTATTAATGGGAGGATATGAGGCATTTGAGAAACTATTTTACTTCTTCATGGTCTATATAGTGCTTTGGATGTTAGAGAAAACTTTTTCCCTTAAAAAATGTTCTTTGCTCTTCTAGATCATGCCACTTCAAAAAAGGAAGACCAAAGAGAGAACGCGCACCTGAGGAGGGTCTGGGCCACCAAGCCCCTCTAGGGGTAGGGGCCACTCAAGTTGAGTTCTGAAATTCCATCACTATGTTGGCACATGCAATGACCAACCAAATTCACCAAAGGGCCCAAGCCCCTCATGCTCCCACTTCGGCTTCTAAGGAGAGAGATTTCAATAGAATGAACCCACCGAAGTTCCATGGATCTAAGACGGATGAAGATCTCCAAGAGTTCATAGATTAGGTATACAAGGTGTTATCCATCATGGGAGTTAATTCGGAGGAGAAAAGGGAACTAGCGCCCTACCATCTAAAAGGTGTGGATGAAATTTGACTTGTGCAATGGAAAATGGAGAGCGAAAATCATGATGCTATTCTTTGGGACGACCTCAAGGCCGCCTTCCTCAACCAGTTCTTCCGGATTGAGTTGAGAGAGGCTAAAATGATGAAGTTCATGAATCTTAAGCAAGGTTCCATAAGCATGATGGAGTACGCCCTCAGGTTCAACAAGTTGTCCAACTATGCCCCATAATTGGTTGCTGAACCTAGATTAAGGATGAACAAGTTTGTGCCAGGGGTGTCCTACTTGGTAAATGAAAAGTGTCGTACCGTGATGCTTGTAAGTGATATGAATTTGTCTTGGCTCATGACCTGTGCCTAACAAATTGAGTGGGAGAAACTTACAAAAAGGAGAAGTAGGGAGTCCAAGAGGGCTCAATTTGAGGGTTTCCAGTTTTAACAAGGTCCCGAGTTTCAAGGCCAAGGATACTCTTATGCTCCAAACAAAATGGTTACTAAGGATGGGTTGCTTAACCCAAGGCTCCAAGGAGATGAAGACGGGGTGACTCATCCTAGATGCCCAAAATGTGGGAGGAAACATGGTGGCACATGTTGGAGGAACACAGGTGCATGCTTAGGGTGTGGCGAGATGGACCAACAAATTCCGGATTGTCCACATGCTCGAAACAAGGATAAAGGGGGTCATGTTGACCAAAGGGCTCAAGGTGGCCAACAAGGGGGTGCTTCGTGACATAATCAGTTCTATGCTCTTCAAGGGAGGCAAGGAGGGGATGAGGTGCCCGATATTGTTACCGGTATGTTAAATGCTATGATTTTGATGTGTATGCATGGACAAACCCAGTTATCGCTATTTCATTCATTAATCTTTTTGGTTTCTAGTAAGCTTTATGTGAGTCCCAAATTTCTATGTGATCCTTTTAGATATCTACCTCCCCTTTGGTAAGTCTATTGTTGCTAGAAAAGGTCCACATGGGTTGTCCCATGTCCTTAATTCATAAAGTTTTGTCCAGTGATTTTGTTGAACATGCCATGATGGATTTTGAGATTATTCTTGGGTTGGATTTGTTACAAGCATATCATGCTTCCATTAATTGTAGGACCCCTAATGTTAGATCCCAATTCCATAATGAGTCCGTACTTGAGTGGGGAAGCTATAAGTGGTTGTTGAGGAAAGATTCATATCTTGTCATAAGACCCAAATTGATCTTTAGAGGGTTAAATTTACCATCTTGTAAGGTTTAGAGATGTTGAGTCTAAGGTCTTTCATATTGAGTCAGTTCTTGTGGTCAATGAGTTCATCATGTCCTTCCCGATATTTGAATTTGTGGTAATTTCTTTTGCTTGAATAATGCTGCATTTATGTTTATTGATCTCATGAATAGGGTCATTAAACCTTACCTTGATATGTGTGTAGTAGTTGTGGATGGTATATTGATTTATTTTCGAAATGAACAAGAGCTTGTAAGTCATTTGAAGGTGATGTCTCAAATCTTGAGAAATGAGTGGTTGTTTGTTAAATATGACAAGTTTGAATCTTCAGTAACAAAGTTTTGTTAGAGAAGTACACCAGTTGGCTAGATTGGGAATGAGGTTGGATGAAGTTGAGAAGGATAATGTAGTGGTTTTAATGGTTTCAAATTTTCTTTGATTAATGAGGTCAAGTTAAAGCAAGACCTTGACCTCGCCTTGCTGGAGTTGAATGCTTTGTTTGAAGAAGGTGAAGTGGAGGTTTCCTCCCAAGGGGTAGATGGTGTCCTTATGAACTAGGGTAGGCTATGTGTTCATTCGGTATTTCATGTATCTATGTTGAGAAAATGTGTTGGTGATCCAAGTGCTATAGAACTATTTGAGGTTGTTAGTGTTGTGGAAGATGAGTTGACATATGAGGAGGTTCCAGTAGAGATTTTGGATAGACAAGTGAAAATATTGAGGAACAAAGATGTAGCATCCATCAAGGTTCCTTAGAGGAATCAATAAATTGAAAGTGTCATTTGGGGAGCCGGAGCGGACATGAAAAAGCGATATCCATACCTCATACATCCTATTTAGGCTTGAGATAGCAAACTAAGTCCTTTCCATGATTTCAGGACTTAAGTTTCATCCCCCATGTCATTTTACATGCGTCCATGTTCATGGTAACAAGTTTATGAAGATTTTTTACATTCATGTTGAGATTTTTGAAAATAATGTTTAAGTTCATTATTGCATTCATGTCAGGGTGAAATTATCATGGTAGCATCTCTTATACAAGTTTTTTTGACATTCGGGGACGAATGTTCCTAAACGGGAGATATTGAATCACCACAAAAATGCCTAAAAATGTGTCTCGAAAATGCCCATAATCGTAAATTCCATATATCTCAAAATTAATGCGTGATATCAAATGTCCGATTTGATATTCGTGATCAGGGGGAAAGTGGAGTGGGAATTGTGTATAACCCCAGTTTTAGAGAAATCATAGCGAAAAATAATTTTCAAAAATTACAATTTCTAGAGACGATCCACAGCCGAGGCGCGACACACTAGGGGTGCGGAGAGGTATATTTTTTTTAGCCAGTTTTCTTATTTCTGCCCAAAGGCCTTGGGTTCATAGACCCATGCCTTTCTAAACGTTAAAATACCTACACTTAGCCATTTTTCAATGCTATATCAGTCAAGACACTGTTAAAACCTTCTCTAACACTTAACCAAGTATTTCACCCAAATTCAAGTATCCCAAACTTAATTCCAGATCTCGAAAACTACATTCAATCTTCAAGTCTTCTTCAAGGGTACCTCAAGAAAACTAAAATTTGAGGTATGTGAGTTTCATCCATTGGGTCCTTTCACCCATAGAGCCCAATCTTCCTATTTTACGAAAATTGCATGTTTTCAAGTTGTATTACTTTTGAGTATCTATTATTATAAAATATGAGCATGAAATATGTTGGAGTTTTATCAAATATTGTTGATTATGCATGAATATCTATTTTAATTCTATACTATGAACTAATCCTTGTCTATTAAGACTATATATGATTCAAGCTATCAAATCTATGAGCTATTGTCAAGTTTTGATATAATTTATTAGTTACCGATGATGGGATTTTACCACGATGTTGGTAGGCTTATTTATATTATTTTAAGATGCATTGATTGGACTATTTCATGATCTATACTCTTGCATTTGCATGATTTGAATATATACACATATGTGCCCACCAAGTGTTTAATAAAATGTCAAGTCAAGGATTTTCAGGTTACTGATGGTCTAATGTATGGTGTATGAGTTAATTGACTCTATGGTGATTAAGGGATTGCATGTATGCATTGAATTCATGTGACATACCTATGGTATTGGAATTGGATTATTGGGCTCTTACGTTTTGTTATGATTCTTTGGAAAATGTGAAGTCCTTTCTTGATACTTGAATATGATGGTTTGATGAGCTATTTCCATGACTCCTACCGAAAAGATTATGTCGTAATTTATGGATATCTTATAAGACCTACCAAAAAGGTCATGTCGTATGGTAGAATGACTCATGACTCCTTTGAAAAAGATTATATCGTAAGGTAAGGACATACCAAAAAGGCCAAGCCATAAGGTACAATAAATCATGGCTCCTCATCAAAAGATTGTATCGTAATGTGAGGGAACCTTATAATACCAACCAAAAAGGTCATGCCATAAAGTCAAATAATTCATGGCTCTTACCTAAAAGATTATATCTTAAAGTAGGGGACATCTTATACTACATATCAAAAAGACTATGTCGTAAGGTGGGGACATTGGTAACACTCTCCGAAAAGGTTATACCATAAGGTGAGTGGGTGGCTATTTGGCCCATCTTATGCATGTTGTGTATAGTTCAAGTATATATTCCATGTGACTCTCATTGCATTGCATTCCACATGCTTAGTACATTCAAACGTACTAAGGCATACTCTATGCCTATATGATATTACCATGTAGGGACCAAAGAACCTATTAATCATCATCCATGTGGCTAGTTTAGTGCTTTGAAGTTAAGCTTTGGTGAATGCTCAAGTCCAACAATGCTATCTATGTTACTCTTGCCATTTGCTATTTCTATATGTTAAATACTTGATACTATGAGTATGAGCCCAAAAAAATATCTTGGCCCTCGCTTCATTCCATGACAGAGGTGTTTTTGGATATTAAGATGTAATTAAACAATGAGCTTGACTCATGAAATGTTTTATGACTATCAAAGCCTTCCTTAGACCCGTTTTCCTTATTTATATCTCTTGTGGTATTTATTTTTCTTTCGTGACCACGAATGTGTAAATGATATGCTAAGAGGATTGCTTGGAATTTTTTCGGGTTCCCCATTCATCATGTCACATCTAGGTCCTAGGATTTAGTCGTTACAATAAGTCTATTTTTGGATAGATTGAGGTGTTTTTGGTTCAAATTCGTAGGTAATATCCCTCTTGATAGATAGATTTCTTGACTTCATTGAAGCAAGTGGATTTCTTAACTTTATTGAGTGTAACTAAACCTTGTATCTTCCTTCTTTGGACAATGGAAAAATAATAAAATGACCTCATAATTATGTCAGTATAATGAGAATGGTTATACGATAATATGTGCAACTTGGCTCTTGAATTTTTTTGTGTATGTTAAGGATAATGATCCTCGAATTGAGAACATGAATTGAGTTTGTAGATTCCATTGTTGAAAGTTTTGAAATTGTTTACATTGACTCAATTGTTATGTATTGGTTCATGTTATTGTGGAAGGAATATTGATGTACTTTATATGCGATGTTGGACATGTTTTTGTATATCTTATAATTTTATTAAACTAGTTGAAACAAATACTAGTTAAACATTGATTAATTGAGGAGAAGTTTTGAGCTCCGATGATAAAATGATTATTGATAACGAGAGAAATGATATGATGTAACTACCATGTGATGCTCTTGATGATGATTCAAGTAATGAAAGAATAAAGAGATTGATTACTTGAATACGAAATATATGTAACTTGCATGGACTCCTTGCACATTTGCATGCTTATATGAAAATGATTATTGTGTTGTGATGAAATATTAATTGAGTACCACTATTGATGAAAAACTGAAAAAACCGTTTCGCTAAAAATGATTAAAGAATCAATGGGAGCTCCAGTTCCTACATGGTAATATCATGTAGGCATAAAGTATGCGTTAGTATATTTGAATGTACTAAGTACATAGGATGCAATGCAACAAGATATAGGCAACATAGTCAAAATGCATAATGATAAGCAATAGATAGCATAATAACAATATGACACGTATGATCAATGATTAAGTAAGTCATGCTTTGCAAATCATTAATCTTACATAGAACATATTATATAAGTGTGGGAAAAAATCTCAATCGACATACAAGAAGACCAAGCGAGCTACAACTTGGAATCCAGATGTCTACCCTACATCGAAAGAAAGAAGGAAGGTACTTGCAACGGTGAACCTCCTAATACCTAAGTAGATCCACTAGGCCTTGTCTTAATCGGGTACTCATCTCTAGTTCTTGGATTCGGGCACTCACCTCAAGCCCTCATATTTATAGTACTTGTCTCTTAGAGATTTGGGGACTCACCTCTAATCTCTTCACGTACAATGGCACATCGTTTTAGGTCTTGGGACTCGCCTCTAGTCTAGTCGGTGCTAAGTATAATCCCATGGAATATATAAGATAATTGGACTTTAATAACTTGATATAAACATAGAGACATCATTGACCTCAAATGGTGATCCTAATCATCAAACGTAAGAATAGGTCATCAGCAACATCACACTTGTATTGACAACAACATCAAAGGCTCACAAGAGGTGTAATCTTTGAGAAAAGAGGGCTTAATCCGACCCTATAACATCATCAATTATTTCATGAATTAAACACATATTTAGAAAGCCCAAAATCATCATGAAGTCCCATGATCATCAATCAACCAATAGATCATCAAAACTTTAAGAATCCTTGAAAGAACGTTTTATCAAACACTTAGCGAGTGTGTAATGCTAGTATGAAATAATGCAATTCAAGAGTGAAATATTGCAAGAATAATCAATATAAAACCACCCACCAATACTTGGTAATAGCCTCATGCAATATACATCAAAAACCTTCATCAAATGTCAAGATAGATCATATGTTCATAGCTCAAAACATGCTCAAACAGTCACACTTTTATGAAACCCCAACATAGTTCATAGACAAATTCATAGTAAGTAAGACCCATAAGTAAATCAACTTAGAAACATGCAATTTATGTAAAGAGGGAGCATGGGAACCATGGATGAAAGGATTGATTGGTTGAAACCCGTATACCTACACTTTGGAGATTTCCTTGATGAAGATGGAGATGACAACTTGAAG
This sequence comes from Solanum clarkiae, assembly GCA_011800125.2. Classification (NCBI taxonomy): domain Eukaryota; kingdom Viridiplantae; phylum Streptophyta; class Magnoliopsida; order Solanales; family Solanaceae; genus Solanum; species Solanum clarkiae. The sequence goes on along the minus strand of JAABOM020067902.1, from coordinate 15,667 downwards.
CTTGAGTGATTTCCTTAAGATCCGTAATGAGATTTGACACTTGAATTTTGGGTGAAATATTTTTTTAAGATTTGAGAGAGTATTGGGGGAATGTCTTGTATGATATGAAGGTGAAATATGACTAAGTATAGGTATAGTCACGTATGGCAGACTTAGGCCCAAGACCCAAAAGTCTTGGACTGGAACAAGAAAACTGGCCAAAAATTATACATCTTCGTGCCCCTGGCATGTCGCGCTTAGGGTGCACTTAGTCTCTGGAATTTGCAAACTTTGAAATTTGAATTTTCTATGGCTATTCTAAAATCAGGGTCAGACCTATTTCCCATTCAATTTTCCCCTTGAACAAGAATATGAAGTTGGATTTTTAATGTCACACACGAATTTTGAGATATATAGAAATTACGATTATGTGCATTTCCGAAGCACATCTTTGGGAATCTTTTGGGGTCGTTTAACTTATGGACAATTTATTTATTCTATGTTCCTACTTTTAATGTTGATTCAATTAAAAACATGGCCTATAGCCCATTTTCCTTTGTGTTTTTCCGCATTATGTCGCTATTTATTACCTGTGAATGCTTGAGACACTTAGATCACTTGGGTGTGGTGCCTCCAGATATCTCATTCATCGAGTGATGACTAGGCCCCTAGGTTGGGTCATTATAAACACTGTATTAGAGCATGAGGTTTTCAAATATTTCTTAGATGTCTATATATACCCGGTAGCATAGAGTCTCGTTTAAGGTGGTGAAGCATGCCACTATCTAGAATAAGAGGCTATGAGTCGGTTTAGGAAAGTAATACCTTATTTCTTATTCAATATCATGCCTTAGAGCTAAGTAAGATTTTTTGCTAACTAACAAAGAGCTTTTCTTTCATTTAGATCATGCCACCCCGAAGAGCTCCCTACCAATGAGGCATGATGTGCTGTCAAAATACATCATGTTTGATGCTTAAAACTTATAATTTTGTGTGTTTTGTAAGCGATGTTAAAAAATTTAATGTGGTTTTACGTTTATTTTGCAAGATTATTGGGTTGACACTATTTTTGGGCTAAGTGTGCTAATTTTGTTGAAGTTAAGGTTTCACGAGACCTTTTACACCATAAGGACATTCTCAATAGAATGAGAGGTGTTACAATATCTCCGCTTGGAAATATTTGTCCCCGAATGTGATGGAAATACACTTGAAAAGAGAGATTAAGCAAATTTTTAGCCCAACATAAATGCATGAATGAAACATAAACATTATTTACATAAAATCTCAAACTTATACGTCAAATGACATCAAACCATATTGATATAAGTACTTATGCATGCAAGAATGACAAATTGAACTACACCATTCCTTGGTGAGAATTTTAAATACACCCAATCATCAATACAAAACTCAAGGTATGTCCACCTCATGTTGGAATAAGACTTTTGTATACTTTAGAACGATTTAAACCTCTTCCCTATTAACTTCACCATTTCAAAAGTTCCACAGCCAAATCCGGACCTAAGAAAGCCATTTACTCCACTTCAAACTGCACAATCGGGGATCTACAATAATTCCATACAATGTCTCAAATGGTGTCATCCCAATGCTAGAGTGATTGCTATAGTTGTAAGAAAACACAATAAGTGGAAGATGCTCATCCCAACTACCTTTAAATTCTAAAAAAACCCTAAGAATATCCTTAACAGTTTGAATGGTCCTTTTGGCTTGGCCATCCATTTGTGGGTGAAAGGTCGTACTAAGCTTGACATTAGTACCAAGGCCTCTATGGAAAGGTCTACAAAAATGTGATGTAAATTAAAAACTACAATCTTATATGATAGATAACGAAATCCCATACAATCTAACCAACTCATGGATATACAACCTAATATAATCTTCGACACCATAGATTGTCTTGATCGGTAAGAAGTTAGCCGACTTTATCATCCTATCATCAATAACCCAAATGGTATCAAAATTCTTTTTAGTCTTGGGAAACAAATAACAAAATCCATGTTGATCGTTTCCCACTTCAAAGTAGGTATCTTAAAATCTTAGGCTAGGCGACTCAACCTTTGATGTTTGGGTTTAACTTGTCGGTAATTGTGACATCAGGATACCAATCTTGCAATGTCTCTTTTCATACCACCCCACCAATATACTTCCATAGAATCCCTATACATATTTGTGGAACAAGGGTCAAAGGAATAGGCCTTTATTAAAATCAAGTCCCTCAACCAATCAATAATTACCACACAACCTACCTTAATGTTTAAGGATACCATCTTTTCTTGAGAGAAAACCTCTACCTTTCCCTCTTTCACTAATGCCTTCAATTGGGGTCAATGTCTTATTTGGATTTAACCTCTTTGATCAAAGAAGATTTGGAGCCAGTTAGAACCACCATACCTATATTTTTGGCATCTTTCAACCTAACTCCAATCTAGATAACCGATGGACTTTCTTTGCCAATTCATCCTTATCATCACCAATATGAGCCATACTCTCCCTGGACACTCTACTTAGAGCATCAACTGCAACATTAGCCTTACCTGGGTCTTAATGTATACTCATGCCATAATCTTTAAGGAGTTCTGTCCACCTTCTTTTCCTCAAATTAAGATCTCTTTTGTTGAACACATATTTAAGACTCTTTTGGTCAACGAAAACGTCTACATGGACCCCATACAAATAATGATGCCATATTTTCAAAGTAAATAACACGGTCGCTAAGTCAAGGTCATAGGTAGGATCATTATGCTCATCCATTTTTATGCATCAGTACACCCCCCAAAATCGATTCTTGAAGCATCATAATAGAAAATAAACCCTTCTAACCCTTCTAGTAAGGCCAAAATAGGAGTGGATGTAAGCTTGTTCTTTAAAGTTAGAAAACTATTCTCACATTCACCGATCCAAAAACATTTCACCTTGTTTTGTGTCTACTTTGTAAAAATAGAAGTAATTGAAGAGCAACACTCAACAAATTTTTGGTAGTATCCCACAAAGCCCAAGAAACTCCTAATATATGTTGTAGTCAAGGCCAAGACCAATTTCTGACCACTTCTGTCTTTTTAAGATCCATTTTAATCTCTTCACCGGATACTACATACCATAGAAATGCAACTTCTTTTAACCAAAACTCATATTTATCAAACTTAGCAGGATGTTTTTCATCCCTCAAGATTTGTAACACTACTGTAATGACGTCGACTGTCATTTTTGGCATTTTTAGTCAAATTACCATTTTTCCTTTCTTAAAAGTTGCCTTGAGTCATTTTTGGTAAGTCTAAAAGTAGAATTTTGAAAACCTTGTAAAAAGTTGGAGTTTTTTTAAAGAAAGAGTTTTAAAAGGCTTAAAGTTGGAAATTTTGAGTTTTGAGGTTATTTTGAGATTCATATTCCTGGAGGTCAAATTGATAAGACTTCTACATTCACAAGAGAGAGTCCGCATTCGTGGAGTTATAGGAGTTGAAATCCTCCAAGCCTCCATGTTCGCAGGTAAAGACTGCATTCGTGGAGCGTAATGGTCTTCTTGACCTCAGTATTTGTGGATCCTTATCCGTGATCATAGAGTGTTATATACCTGAAATAGTACTTTATTTTAAAATGATAGGTTTTATTTTAATTCACCATTTTTAACATTCAAAGATTCATTTTCAAGAGAGTTTTCAAGGTTTCTTGAGCCACGCTGATTGGGTAACAATTTTCTAACCTATTTCAATGATTCCATTGATTAATTTTTGTTTTTAACTTATAACTTTGGATTATAATGGTGGAATTTGGGGATTTTCACACTTTGATTTATAAACTTTAAATGATGATTTCTCCCTCATCTTATCTCTATTTTTGAAATAGTTTTCACTGTTAGGCTCTTTGTTAGTTGGGGAACTATTTTAATATTAAATTTCAGATTTTGATTACATTTTTATTGCATGGGATTTTGACCATTTTACCCCTTTTCTCTTAATTGATTAATTTTAGTACCATTATATTCATTATGTGATTCTAATGTTATATTTATATAAATTTTGATTCAAAGTATCACACAAAAAGGGAAGTATTGGATTTGACTTGAATCGAGACTTTCTCTAAGGTAAGTGGACTTCTAACCTTTTGTTAATTATGATTGATGAGTCATACTTATCTGCCCCTCAGTATATTTTTCGATATGTCCATGCTAATCCTCTTCCCTATAACATCACATAGTGTGAGTCCAAAGTCCCGCTTTTCCTTAGAATTATTTGTTGCTTGCTTGTTGTTTAATTATGTCTCTGCAAGCAAGGATGTGCTATGCATTCATAAGTGGCTTATTTGGGGTCCCTTCGGGTTCCCCATCGCGGTGTTACGTCTAGGTCCTAGGCTTGGGTCATGACACTCACGACCTGAACCGAGGTCATAGTCGTGACATAATAGATGTGGAACACAGTTGTGCCAGATCGAAGTCTCTTGTTTATGCCATAAGTACACATAAGGTAAATAAGCAATTTACATGAATAAGCAAGTAGAAATAAAGTTTCAACATCATGCTAAAAAATAAAGTCAAAAGTTTTTCCAGTAAAGGAATTACATCATTGTAACATGTCCAATCATGGCTCTACATAGTAAAATCTTTGCAGGATCTAGTAGATACTACTAGTTCACCCTCAAATAAAGGAAAAAAAGTGCAAATAGTCTCAACATAGAATCATAAGTAAGAAAGTAAAGGTTTGTCCCCGAAGCATGAGAACTCACCAAGTCTTTAAAAGCATGACTCCAACCCTATTAAAAATAAGGATGAGTAGGTACGTTATTGTCTTCTACTTATGGCCAGATCATGCAGTCAAAGAGTATGCATTAGTACGTGAAATATACTAAGTATATAGGCATGCAATGCATTAAAGAAGTGTCGCAATCATAATAGCAATATGCATATACACATCCTATAATACGGGTAAGATATGAATGAGCATTGCATCTTTAAAATCGTGGATGGAAGTATCATAAAATATTTCATAACCTAGTAGACATACATATGTAGGAATCGGACCATAATCGACAATAACATCATGCAGACTATAACATAGAATCCCGATGTTTAATTTAAACTAGAGAAAGAGTAGTCTGCTTGCCAAGGTAGACTCTACCCCATCCTAATAGCTAAATCCCAGCATAGGGAGTGTCACATATGGATCCACTAACATAATACCTTAGCGGCGCATAATCATAATCCTACGAGGGCAAGTAGTTATGAGATTGAAGACATTATATAAGGACCCTCAGGTCGAGTGCCCATAATCTTGAAATATATATAGACATCATCATATTTCGTAATTAATCAAAATCATACTTTCTTAACTTTTAAAATATGTATCATGACCTAATAAATCATTTTGTATCATATGAACTTCATAACATGCATGAAGTGTGGGTATACTCCCCATATAGTAAACATAACATAAAATTAGGGCCTTAGGTCACCCTCATAATCATAATATAAACATATTTTTCATAATTGGGATCCCGTTCATCAAAACAAATCGTAAGATAGGAAGTAGAGCCAAATACAATTTCATGAACAATTGAAGTTAAAATCATGAAATTTATTAAAAATAATGTCAGGCTAATGCAATTGAAAAAAATTGAATCATACGTAAAGGAGCCCATATAAATTTCATAAACCCTAATCAAAATACACTGAAATCCCTTGTAAATCAATTAAAAATCATGCAATTCATCATAATTTATATAGAATAAGGTAAATTAATCATGAAATATTTTTAATTCAAACAATTAAAGAGAAATCATGAAAATTGATAAAATTCATGCTTGAGTTTGGAAGAAATGTGAGTATGAGTTTGAGCTTGATGGATGAAAATGGTCCATGGATGAATCCCTACATACTTTGATGAGGAAAACTCAAAAGAATTGGGGAGATTTGACCTTGATTGCCTTGATAGAACTGAAACACTATGCCATTTAATGAAGGACTCCTTTGAGAGGGAAAGACTTTGTATTTTGGAGTGAATTTGGGGTTGAATAAGTTAGAATGAGAGTAAGGGCAAATTTAATAGCATTGAGGTTGTTAGGGTAGTTATTAGGGTAAAAAAGACATAGATTAGGGATTAAACAAGTAAGAAATAATGAAAGATCCCTTTATTAAAAATCTGTTAAGCCCATCCATGAACAATATCTACGAGTTATAGCTTCATATATGGCTCATGGAACCCAGATTTCATCCTATTGAAAATTTTGGCCTCTTGAAAGTCTCTAAATCTCTCCTTACAAAACCCTTTTAATATCATTTAGTTACATTTATAGGTCATTGACACACCTTGTATTATGACCCCATACTTAGAAAACATTTCACCATACTAGCCTCAATTATTAATAGTGTTTATTATATGTAAAACAAATTACATTTAGTATGTTAGCCTCGTCCTTTACCTCAACACATAGGCAAATTTTGAATTTACAAGGCCTATTTTACAATCACCATGTGCGAGTTATCATTACAAGTACGACCCATTAATTGCTTTCGTGGTTTGACTTCAAAAATTTAAGAATCCTTCAGAAGCACTCACCCGATACCAACTCACCTATCTACGACTCGTGGTTTCAACCATGAGACATAGATAGGCTCATACAACTTGTCTAAACCACTTTTCTTGAAATTTTTCCATTTTCAAGATTCTTAACAGACGGGATGTTAACTTTCTTTCCAACCTCAACATGTGAAATGCTGCTCATAGCTAATCTAATAACTTCATCAGCCACAATGTTTGCTTTTCTGGGGTGATATATTACACTTATATCATAATCCTTAAGAGGTTCTAACCACCTTCTTTGCCTTAGGATCAAATATCATTGGCTGAAACACATATTTCAAACTCTTTTGATCAGTGAATATGTCAACAATCACCCCATGGAGGAAAGAATGCCAAATTATCAATACAAATACCATGGCCACTAATCAAGATCATGGGTTGGGTAGTTTTGCTCATGCACCTTAATTTTCCTTGAGGCATAGTCAATAACTTTCCTTTGTTGTGTGAAAATAAAACCCAAACCTACATGTGAGGTATCACAATAAACAACACTTTCATCTGAACCTTCAACCAATGTCAAAATAGAGAATAATGTAAGACTATTCTTCACCATTTAGAAAATTTTCTCACATTCATATGACCATTGAAAATTCACATTTTTTGGGTCATTGAAAGAAAATCCTTCAATGAATCTTCTATAGTATTTTTTCAAAATCGAAAAGCTCCTAATGTTAGAAGGAGAAAATGGTCTAGGCCAATTCTTTACCTTCATCATTTTTGCACCCACCATAATATCATCACCCTAAATAGTAAGGCCCAAAAAAGCCACCTCCTTTAACTAAAACTCACAATTTCTAAACTTGGCCAAATGTTGCCTATCCCTCAATGTTTGCAATGCAATCTGCAAAAGTGCTCGTATTCCTTCACATCCGATGAATAGACCAATAGGTCATCTATAAAAAGAACCAGGACCATGTCAAAATTAGGCATGAAGCCCCGTTCATCAAGTCCAAAGGACATAATAAAAAATTCAAAATGACCATACGGGGTTCTAAATGCTATCTTCGAAATGTTACACTCCTTCATCGTTAATTAGTGATACCTAGATCAAAGATCGATTTTGGAGACTTATTTTTTTCGGTGACTTTGTTCAATTGACTATAATCCACACTTATCTAAAATGAACCAACCTTCTTTCTCACAAATAACACAGGAGCACCCTATGGAAATACACTTGGCCTTATAAATTCATTGCTAAGTAAGTCCCTCAAATTACTCTTTCAATTTTTTTAACTCAGCCAAGGCCACTCGAAAAAAGGTATGAAAATGGGTTGGGTATGAGGTAGAAGATCAATGCCAAAGTCAATTATCCTTTTGGGAGGAATACTAGACTAGTCATTGGTAAATTCATTAAAAGTAGGTACCAAACTAAAAATAGGAATATTCAGACTACATTTCTAACTAGGACAACGTGGTATATGTACCCCATAGAAATCAATTACCAGGCCTTGGTATAGGAAATGAACTTACCTTAAACACCAAATTAATTTCCTTCCACTCAAGAAAAATTCATTAGGGGTTTGGAATTTGACCCTATGAGTTCTACAATCAATTGAGGCATATGATGCATGCAACCAATCCATTTCAAGAGTAATATTAAAATCATTCATTTCAAGTTCAAAATGATCACAAGGAAAAACTCTATGCCAAACCGACATGGGACAATTTTTATAGACTTTCATGGCTAAGATTGACTTACTAACTAGAGTATAGACTGAATATAGATCTAACAAAACTTTGGGAGACATACCAAACATTTTGGAAAGGTAAGGGGTAAAAAAGAAAGTTTTATACTAGGGTCATGTAAACCATAAACATCTTCGGAAAAGGTCCTCAACATAAATATAACAACATCGAGAGACTCCTACACTACTTGTCTAACATATATAGCATTTGCCACACCGACCACTTTCTTGATGAGCTTGGGCACCCTGTTGCACTTTCCATCTTTGAGCTACTTATCCTTGAGGAAACCCTCCTCTTCCCGTGTAGGCAACACCAGGACACTCAGAGATCTTGTGCCCCATCTTCCCACAACACAAACAAGCACTTGTACCTCTTAAGAAATCACCACCATGGTTCTTTCTACTCTTGGATAGAAAGATAGAACCATTACACTTAATACCTTTACCTTCAACCTTAGGTTTGTTAGGTACGAGAAACCTTAAATGAACCTTGTCTTGTTGGCCACCACCACTAAATCTAACCTGTAAGAATCATGCTGAAAAATGAGCCATCTTATACTCCTTGATTTTCATCTTTTTAAGATTCTTACTGTCAATTTAGCATTGCGGTTCTACACTCCATTGACACCAAGTGTGAAATACCACAAATTAACTTATTAATGTAGGCTCTAGGATCAGCCATAAAAGAAGGTGCATACTTGGAAAAATTAGTAAACTTGAGGGAATACTCCCTCACACCCATGTTTCCCTTCTTAAGATTCATAAACTCCATCACTTTAGTAACCCTCAACTCAAGTGGGAAGAAATGATCAAGAAATACGTCCTTGAATACCTCCCAACAGATAAGAGCCTACATAATTCTTTCGGACATCCATTGTGTTAACCAAACATAAGCAACTCCCTTCAGTTTGAGCCATTAAATTTGCCTTCTCCTTGAATAATACCATCATTATCTCCACCAGCTTTTAGACCTCATCGATGAAATCTTGCGGATCTTTATACACCATGGAATCATAGAACACCTGAGGAATCACTCTTGCAAAGTCTCTTACCCTAGAAGCCGGGGTAGGAGGATTAGGAGAAAAATGGCACCTATATTTGCTTTTGAAGCCATTACTTGGGCTAACACAATAAGTGCGCTATGGAATTCTGCAGTAGTCACATGGTTGTCTAGAGGTTGTTGTGGAGTTTTAGGAGCTGGAGGAGCTCATTCCTCGCTAGCATCAACACACTATTGCAATGGTACACGATGCAGAGACATTATTTTAAATTTAAAGGACAAGTTTTAGAGGAGAAGAGTCTTGGGTCGTATCTTAGGACACAACACGGATCACAAAAGAAAACGAAAATTTCCTAAATGTCTCATAGCCTCCTATTCATGGATGTGCTGCACTTCACACCTATGAACAAGACTCTACTACTATAACACCTCCCAACATGACTTGGAAAGACCTTGTGATGTATTTCTTGAATATAATAAAATCTATGTCTTATTTTGCAAATCTAACTTCGTATTCTTTTCATGAGAAAACATTGTGTGGGGAAAATGTTTCCTTTTATTTTAGGTAACCCATATAGAAAAATAATTTTTTGATGAAGTTGCATAAAACAGACCAGTCTGAGATAGAGGAGTATCATGCCCCTATTTCTAGCGAAGTGAAAATTTTTTTGTGTTTCATTTTAAGGTAGAAAAGTTAACTATTAATTAACCCAACAACTTTATATATGCAAATCCTCATAAATTTCCCTATTTTTAGACCTAAACCTCTCTCTAAACACTCTCAACTCTTCTAAACTTCCCTTTAAAATCTTCTATCATGTTGTCCCATAATTCTTAGGTAACAAGCTTCTTCAAATGACCCCAAAAAGTGCCTGCAAATGTACCTCGTAAGTGCATAAAATCGTTATTTTCATATATCTCAAGATCCGTGTATCATATCAAAAATTAAACTTCATATTGTTGTTCAGGGGGTCAAATAGAGTGGGAAATGAGTCTAACCACAATTTTAGAGCAAACAAATCATAATTTCAATTTCCCAAAAATTGAATCCCCCTAGATCCTTATCCATTCCACTGTATTCAAGTCTAAGTACTAACTATAAGTCTCCTATGTGATTGCATGTCTAAGTTTAACCCATGAAATTTGCATATATTCATGTTTAAATTGGAAAGTTCATGATGATTTTACACTTATGTTGAGATTTTTGAAATAATGTTTAAGTGCATTATTGCATCCTTATATGGGCTGCAATTGTCTAGTTAACGTCTCTCATGTACTTTTCTTTAACATTCGGGGATGAATATTCCCAAGGGGGGAAATATTGAAACGACCCCAAAGAGTGCTTGAAAATGTGCCTCGAAAGTGCCCAGAATTACAATTTTCATATATCTCCAGATCTATGTGTGAAATCAAAAATTGGACTTCATATTCTTGATCAGGGGCTCAAATTGATTAGGCAATAGGTTTAACCCCGATTTTAGAGAAACCGAATCGCAATTTCAATTTCCCAAAAATCAAATTACAGTGAGGTTTTCACACTTCTAGCGCGACACGCCAAGGGCATTCCTTAGTGTAAATTTTGTGCAATTTTTCACTTCGGCCCAAGGCTTTACGATCTTGGGCCTAAGTCTTCTCATATGTGAAAATCCGTATACTTAGCCATATTTTAACCTCATATCATTTAAGACATTCCTTAATACTCAATCAAAACACTTAGACTCATTTCACTCAAAATTTCAAGTCTCAAAACTCATGCGGATCTAAAGGTTCTCATTCAAGCTTCAAGTCTCCATCTTCAATCTTCTTCAAGAATTCGCCAAAGTCAAGGTATGTGAGTTTAATTCATGGGTTCCTTTCACCCATAATGCACAAGCTTTCTTTTTACTTAAATTGCATGATTTCAAGTTGATTTACTTGTGGGTCTTACTTATTATGAATTAGACTATGAACTATATTGGGGTTTCATGAAATTGTGACTGTTTTACCATGTTTTGAGCAATGAATCAATGACGCATTGTAAGATTTGCTGAAGGATTTTGATGTATATTGCTTGAGGGTGTTAGCAAGTATTGATGTATAGTTTTATAATATATTTTCTTGCATGATTTCATCCCTAAATTTCATGGCTTTACACTAGCTCAACACATCCTCCAAGTAGTTGATAAAATGTAGGGTTATAATTGCTTGAGGAATTGAAGGTCCAACGCATGTCTTATGAGTTCAATGATTTTATGATGATGAAAGGAATGCATGTATATGATATTCTTCTATATAGTATTGGAAAATCACCATGCCCTACTCAGGGGGATAAGTTCCTGGGTAACCATGTCGAGGGGTTTGTACCTTGATTACCAGGTTGAGGGGGTAGTACCTCCTTCACCAGGGGTGGTAGGGTACGACTATCCACCAACCAATCAAGGGGTTCACTTGCAAACTTATTTAGTAGGGCGGAGGTTCCATTTCTCACTTTTACCATTGTCCCCAGACTTCACGCTTTCAACACTTGTATACTTTCTAATTAGAGTCGAAAAGAGAATTCCTCACTTCTTTCTCTCATTCAAAACCGTGCATGAGTACTATGTTTCTGTATTTGACCTATTGATTGAGGGGTGAACCTTAGTAACTAGGATGCGGGGTAGTATCTCAATCTCGATGGTTGGTAGGGTGCGAAGATCCATCAACCAACCAAAGGGGTTTGCACCTTGGTAAATTATGGGATGTCTTTATCACCTTATGTTCCGGAATGCACCTTGGTAAATTCCGGAGCACAACATGTTAAAGCTCATAAGTTGATCACTAAGGGATGTCTTTATCACCTTGTGAGGGTTAGGGATGTGGAGTCAAAAGTCCTTATTATAGAGTCGGTTATGATAGTAAATGAGTTCCTTGATGTATTCCCTAGTGACGTTCTCGGTGTTCCTCCGAAAAGGGAAATAAATTTTGGTATAAACCTCCTTCCCAATACTCAACCCAGTTCTATTCCCCCTTATCATATGGCCCCGGATGAGTTGAAGGAGTTGAAGAAGCAATTGAGGAATTCATTGGAGAAGGGTTCATTAGGCCTAGACAATTACCTTGGCATGCTCCGGTGTTTTTTGTGAAAGGATAGGTCCCTTAGAATGTGTATTGACTACTGACAACTCAATAGGGTCACCATAAAGAATAAGTATCCTCTTCCAAGGATTGATGATTTGTTTGACAATTTCAAGGGACTAGCAACTTCTCTAAGATTGATCTTCGATCCGAGTACCATCATGTAAAGGTTAGGGAGTGTGATGTTCCTAAGATGACCTTTTGGGATAGGTATGGGAATTATGAGTTGGTTGTGATGTCCTTTGGGTTGACCAATGCACTGGCCATCTTCATGGATCATATTAATATGGTATTTAAACCCTACCTTGATTCATTTGTTGTGGTCTTCATTGATGATATTTTGATCTATTCACATAGTGATGAGGAGCATATGGGTTATTTGAGGGTGGTGCTACAAAGATTGAGGGAGAGAAGTTGTATGGAAAGTATGAAAAATGTGAATTTTTGTTAAAAGAAGTTACCTTCCTAGGTCACATGGTGTCTGGTGATGGTATTAAGTTGAATTCTAAAAAGACAGATATGATTAGAAATTATCCTAGACCATTGACTCCATAGGATATTAGGATCTTGTTGAGCTTGGCGGGTTACTATTAGAGGTTTGTGAATGACTTCTCTTCTATTGCTTCTCCTATGACCAAGTTGACTCAAAAGAAAGCCAAATTTGTATGGACCGATGAGTATGAAGAGAGATTCCAATAATTGAAAGATAAGCTTATGTCTGCTCCTATATTATCACTACTGGAAGGGCTAGAAGTATTTGTGTGTATTGTGATGCTTCTAGAGTTGGTTTGGTTTGTGTGTTGATGTAAAATGGTAAGGTGATAGCCTATGCTTCTAGGAAACTCAAAGTGCATGAAAAGAGTTATCCTACTCATAAGCTTGAACTAGCCGTCATGGTATTTGCATTAAAGATTTGGCAGCATTATTTGTATAGGATATATGTTGATATGTTCACTTATCATAAGAATCTCCAATATATCTTCACACAAAAAGATCTCAACTTGAGACATATAAGGTGGTTAGAACTTCTTAAGGATTATGATATGAGTGTGCATTATCATCTCAGTAAGGCCAATGTTGTGGACAGTACTTTGATAAGGGTGTGCATGTGTAGCTTAGAACATGTTGTTGATGGTAGCAAAGGGGCGGATAGAGAGGTCCATCGGTTGGCTAGATTGGGAGTTAGGTTGGAAAAGGTTGATAATGGCGGTGTTGTTGTTATTGATTGGTCTAAATCTTCCTTATGAGGAGGTGAAAGCTAAGAAAGATCTTGACCCTTCTTTGTTAGAATTGAAGGCATTGGTAAAAGATGGTAAGGTGGAGGTTTTCTCCCAAGAGGGAGATGGTGTATAGATACCAAGGTAGGTTGTGTGTGCCTTGTGTTGATGGTTTAAGAGAAATGATTCTTGGTAAGGCTCATGGTTCTTGTTACTCTATTCACCCCGAGTCTACTAAAATGTATAGAGATTTGAGGGATGTGTGTTGGTGGGGGAGGCATGAAGAGGTACATTGCTAAATTTGTATACGGTTTCCATAGTTGCCAACAAGTCAAGCCCGAACATCAAATATAGGTTGGCCTAACCTAATACATAGAGATTCCTACTTGGAAGAGGGAAGAAATTAACAATGATTTTGTGGTTGGTTTACCCAAGACTAGAAAGGGTTTTGATTCCAATTTGGGTTGTGGTTGATAGAATTACGAAACTGGTTCATTCTCTGTCGGTTAAGACTATATATGGGGCTTAAGCTTATGCTAGATTGTACATGAGTTGGTGAGATTGCATGGGGTGCCCTTGTCTATCATATCGCATTATGGTGCTCAATTTAGTTCACATTTTTGGAGGTCATTTCAACGGGGTCTTGGTACAAAAGTTAAACTTAGTATAGCCTTTCACCCTCAAACGGATTGTCAAGCCTAAAGAACTATCCAATGTCTTGCGGATATGCTGAGGGCTTGAGTATTGGAGCTTAAGGGTAGTTGGGATGATCATCTTCCATTGATTGAGTTTGCCTATAACAATAGCTATCATTCTAGTATCGGTATGGCTCCTTTTGAGGATCTCTATGGTAGACGTTTCAGATCACTGGTGGGGTAGTTTGAGGTTGGATTGATGCCTTTTTGGGATCAGATCTGGTTATGGAGGCTCTTAAGAAGGTTAGGATGATTATAGAAAGGTTGAAGATGGCCCAAATTCACCAAAAGGCCTATGGCGATGTGAGGAGAAAGGATCTTGAATTCAAAGTTAGTGATTGGGTCTATTTGAAGGTATCAACCATGAAGGGTGTGGCTCATTTTGGTAATAAAGGAAGGTTGATTCCAAGGTATGTGGTTCCTTATAGGGTAAAGAGGAGGATTGGCAAGATACCTTATGAGTCAGAATTTCCTAGTGAAATGAATTTGGTTCATCCGGTCTTTTATGTATCTATGCTGAGGAAATGTGTGAGAGAACCTAATACTTTTGGGCCTACTTAATGTTGTGGGTGTTTTTGAAGACAATTTGACTTATGATGAGGTTTTGATTCAAATTTTTGATAGACAAGTAAAAAGGTTGAAGAACATGGATATGACTTTCGTTAAGGTCCATTGGAGGAATCAATAAGTTAAAAGTACCACATGGGAGGCTTAAGAGGATATACAAGAGCAATATCCGTATCTATTCTACTCTATTCAAGCCTAAGGTACTAACACTAAGTCCTTTATGTGATTTCAAGTTGAAGTTTAGCCCATAACATTTGCATACGTTCATGTTTATATTAACAAGTTCATGATGATTTTAAACTTATATGGAGATTTTTGAAATAATGTTTAAGTGCATTTTTGCATCCTTATGTGAGCTAAAATTTTCATGTTTACATCTCTTATATATCTTTATTTGACATTTGGGGACAAATGTTCCCAACGGGGAGATATTGAAACGACCCCAAAAAAGTGCCAAAAAATGTGTCTCGGAAGTGCTCGGAATCATAATTTTCATATATCTGAAATCCGATATCATGACTTCGTATTCTTGTTTAGGGGGTCAAATTGAGTGGGTAATGGGTCTACCCCTAATTTTAGAGCAAATGAATAGAAATTTCAATTTCCCAAAAATCGAATTCCTCTGTGGTTTTCATGCCCCTGGCTTAACTCACCAAGCGCGCACCTCAGTTTAATTTTTGCGCAGTTTTTCACTTTGGCCCAAGGCTTTTGGGTCTTACAAATACCTATACTTAGCCATATTTTATCCTTATATCAATTAAGACATTCCCCAATACTCACTTAAACACTTAGACTCATATTTCGCTCCAAATTTCAAGTCCCAAAACTCATTTGGATATTA